>BQMB01000755.1:0-113763 GCA_027943415.1 Closterium sp. NIES-67
CTCTGCCGTAGACCATGTCCTCCTGTGTCATGAGCTTCGACTTGAGGCAGAGCGAAGCACATCCAGCTGCGGTACTTCCTCCTGCGCGAACTCAGTAGTGCCGCCAGGCCGCGTAGTACACTTGGCTCCCGGTGCCAACACAGCTGATATCTTTACTAAGGCGCTTGCGCCTTAAGTTCATCAATGGCACTGTGTACAGCTTGGTCTAGTTCATGTAGCTTCTCAGTTGCTAGGACCTTGATTGTGTACTACTTTTATATATTATCTTCACTGGCCTTGTGGCTCTTGTCCTAGTGTTGGACTAGTAGTACCGCCCTGGCTTGCTCTAGTTTAGTTTGTACTCTTGCTGAATAACTTTCGGACCTTGCCTCAGAGGTTGGACTAGTAGTGCCACCCTGAGCTGTTGTGTCTCTGGCCAAGCACTGCCCCTAATCTAGCGTAGGGGTGCATAAAAAATTTGTGTATATGTCTTATAGGCTAGATAGGTGCGTACTCTTAGAGGGTACAACCCCTTAGACAAAACCACCTTGTTTGCCTCATTCTAGTCATTCATTCTAACGTTGACACCCCCCCCCCCCCCCCCCCCCTTTTTTTGCCACTAATCGATCCACTATTAAGAATTCAAGTAGTACATTTAGGGAGGATTCTAGCACGGCTGCATTTGCAGGCCTCAAATTCTAGTCAACAGTTTAGCTACTGAAGCTGCATCTAAAGACCAGCCTCTAGATTGCAGGAAATTTTTCCAGATTCTGAAAAAAAAGGGGTTGTTGCTGGTACCGAGCCGCTGATCTTGCGCAAGTTTTTTGTTAGAAGGCACTTGGTTGAAAGGAGCTAAGAAGCTAGCTAGGCATGAGAATGGCGAGAGGGTTTTAGCTGGAGAGAAAAGAGGGTAGACTAGACAAGGAGAGAGAGATACAGAAGGGTGTTGTACCCTCTACAGTAGTAGGAATCCAGTATTGTAGCACACCTACCAACCTACACAAATACATATAATATATTAATATCATATTTGACACACCCCCAAGGCTTGGTAGGCGCTAGCACACCACACACGCTACACCCCCAAGCTCCTTGCACCCCCATATCCTGCAGCGGTCTGCGGCAACCTCGGTCGACGTGGCGCTGGCGTGCGCTTGCTGGCGTGCGGGCGTGCTGCTGGCGTCCTGAAACCAGCGCGCTGGCACTGCAGCCATCCGTGCGCTGGCGCATCGATGCTGCCGCGGCAGCATGACAACGCCACGACAGCACGACGGAGGGCCGCTGCGGTAGCGCAGCGAGGCCGCCATTGGCAGTAGGACGTGGCCGCCACGACAGCACGGCGAGGCTGACATGGCTGCTCGACGAGGTTGCCGCGGCAGTGCGGCGAGGATGCCACGGCTGCTCGACGAGGTTCGTCGCGGCAGGGCGGCGAGGCCGGCCGCGGGCAGCGCGAAAGTGGAATGAGAGGAGAGAGTACGCGGCGGAAGCTTGAATAGGAGGCTCAGCAGGATCTTCCTGCTCTGAAACCATGTTGAAAGGAGCTAAGAAGCTAGCTAGGCATGAGAAGAAGAGGGCAGACTAGACAAGAGAGAGAGATACAAGAAGGGTGTTGTACCCTCTACAGTAGAAATCAGTATTATAGCACACCTAATATGCCTACACAAATATATATGGTAAATATAATATATATATAATTTGATAGGCATGTCATGATTTTCAGCCTTTTTTTAGTGGTCAACTCTGATTCCTCCGCAAGGTTTTCTTATCGAACCCTGAAATTTCAGCTTAGTAATGAACTGTACTTGTTTCCGCAATGCTTGACTTGGGGGGTCTCCCAAGATTTCTGAGGTTCTTCCCCCCTCTAGGCTGTGTGAGAGCGCTGATTTGCCCTTCGTCAGATTTGAGGCTCGATGCATGCTGGGGGCTGTGTGAGGGCACTTGATGGCCCTTAGCCAAATTTTGGCCCCGATGTGTGTCTTGGAGCCTTGTGAGGCCGACAATCCCCTTTGCCCCTGCAATATCGCCCACCTAACCAAATTCGTGTCTTGCCCCATAATTTCGCCCTGCATGCGTGAATTCGCTATGGGAGTAAGTAACCACAAAGCTTTGAGAATTCAGGAAAGTTTTTGTAAGCAACGATGTTGCTCAGGAAAAAAATCTAGTGAGTCCTGATTCATGAGAATGTTTTTTTGGGCCAACCTTGAAAAATCAGGGAAAAACTCAGGGGGGAATCCAGAGCGATCAGCATGCCTGAAAACCAATTTAGGGGCTCGCTAAAGACTCTAGCAAGGTCTGAAGAATCAGTCTAATATTCCTCATCCTCTTCGTCGTCCTCGTTGCCAGCGTGCCTCACAGGCCCTCAGATTTGTTTAGAGAGGGCTGATAACTTAGGGTCGCCCTTGTGACTGCCCATAGTTTTCATCGTCGAGGTCTGGCTGTGGCAAGCTTTGTCAGGCCTAAAATTTTCGAAGTCTGGCCTACGCTTTGGGCAAGCCTGCTTTGGGACGGTGTGGGAAAAATGCCTGATTTAGAGCGGGGTACATGAGGGCAAGGGCCAGGATCGCAGCAGGGTCACTGTGTAATGATAGCGCAATGATTACGCTTCATCGAACTGGCACCCTTTGGAATACTTTTGTCACCACACTTAATCTCTTTGCAACCCGTGACCACTTGACCCTGAGATCGCAAATCTGGCTTGTGACCCTGGAAAACCGTCTTACGGTATGTATCGCGCTCTTGGGGCTCACGATTGGTTTTTCGATATCCAGCAGCTTCAAGGGCCATCCGAAAACATTTCGGATTCATCTGTATTCTCTCGCGCTTCCCTGCAGGTTTAGTTCCAAGTTTCTGTCTGGAATGCTCACACGTTTTAGTACGGGGCTCGGAATCAAAATTACATCCGTCTGGTTTCGAAATCCACCTGGGATATAACGGAAATGGCCTGACGCCGCTGAGCCTATATTAGGAAATTTGAGAACGTCTAGGAATATGATGAAATTTTGATGAAATTCCAAACAGTTACTTGTCTACCGTGAGCCCTCGCGATGCGTCATGCCAACACGCATGACGGTGTGATGGCAATACAGCACAGTACGCATGCATTTTTTATGGAGCTTGTGACAGTGGCAGAAATGCCACAGCTCCACCGCTGATTGGTTGTACTCTATTTTACTTGTTCAAGAACCAAGTCAAGGACCAATCACGCCAGAGACACATGTCCCTCCCAGTACAACCTCAGTGCTGCAGATAAATTTGGCCAAGGACCACAAAAATCTCCTCTCACGTTTTCTATCGCGACTCCACTTCGATGCGTGATTTTGGTCAAGGACCATTCACGCCCCTCACACATGCTCCAGCATTCAGAGTTCCGACTATCAGAATAGGAATTGAATGATTGTCAAGTGAGAGTACACACAAATATATCTAAGTGTTGTACCCTCTAAGAGGTAACCCTATACAGTCTATACAAACATGACAAATACAGATGTTTGACACACCCCATAGACTGCATAGGGGAATACCCTAAACAAGCAGCTCAGGGCGGCACTACTAGTCCAACCTCTGAGACAAGGGTCTGAGAGACCAGTCAGAAGGAGTACAGACAAGGCAAAAACAAGACCAGGGCGGCACTACTAGTCCAGCCACTGGGAGAGGACACAAGTCCAGTCTGAGTACACATATCAAGGACAGTACAAGACAAGGTCCTAGCAAGTGAGAAGCGACAAGAACTAGACCAAGCTGTACACAGTGCCGCTGATGATCTTTAGGCGCAAGCGCCTTCGTAAAGATATCAGCTGTGTTGGCACCTGAGGCCAAGTGTACTACGCGAGCCTGACGTCGCTGCTGTAGCTCACGCAGGAGGAAGTACCGCAGCTGAATGTGCTTCGCTCTGCCCTCGAGTCGAGGCTCCTGACAAAGGAGGATCATGGCCCTGTTGTCAGCGAACAGGACCGGGGGCAGAGCTAGGCCGCTCACCTAAGTCAGTGAGCAAGAAGGTCAGCCAGCGGAGCTCCTGTGCCGCCATGGCACCCGCGTAGATCTCAGCCTCACAGCTGGACTGCGCAACAGACGAGGAGCGAGTAGCTCTCCACGAGACGGCACCTGAGCCAAGGCTGAAGCAGTAGCCCTGGGTAGACCTGAGTGTCTCAGCGTCGTCTGCCCACGAAGCGTCTGTGTGTCCAGTAAGGACCACTGGCCTGCGTCCTCCAAGCACTAACCCCATGCCCGATGTACTAGCAAGATAACGCAGAACCCTCTTAGCGGCAGACCAGTGCTGCGGTCGGTGTCTGCCTGTGGCCACAAAGCGCGCCAGGATGCTGAGAGGGTATGCAAGATCTGGGCGAGTGCAAGTCATCAGGTACATGAGGCAACCCACCAGCTCTGCGTAGGGGCCGCTGGGCTCTACCAACTCCTCAGGTACTGGAGCGGAGAGTCTGTGGTCTACAGGCAGAGGGGTGGGTTGTGCAGAGGAGAACTGAAGACTGAACCTCTGAAGGACCTGGCGCACCAAGTGTGACTGAGTCAGGGTGATGGTGCGCGCAGCTCTGTCCCTGGAGATCTGCAAGCCAAGGTAACGGCGCAGTTCTCCAAGGTCAGTGCAGGTGTGTCTCTTCAGCAGCTCGGCCTTCACGGAGGCCAGTGCGTCCCTGTCTGCCGTGGCAAAGACCAGGTCGTCGACGTAAACAAGGATGTAGAACGGAGTCTGGCCAGCACGAACGAAGAGTGAAGGGTCTGCGGAAGACGGAAAGAACTGCAGGTCAGCAAGCGTAGCACGCAGAGTGTCGTGCCACTCACGGGGAGCCTGGCGCAGGCCGTAGACGGGGCGCCGCAGGAGCCACTGGGTCCCAGGAGGGAAGGTGCCAGTAAAGCCCGGAGGGCGACGCAGGTAGACCTGCTCGTGTAGGCTGCCCTGAAGGAAGGCAGTGGAGAAGTCGAGGGAGTGAAGCTCGTAGTCACGCTGAGCAGCTAGGTGTAACAGAACCCGAAGAGTAGTCATCTTCGGGGTCGGAGCGAAGGTCTGGAAGAAGTCCACCCCCTCGCGCTGACTGAAGCCTCTAGCCACATAGCGCGCCTTGAAGACAGGCGGCTCTCCAGGAGGGCGCTTCCACCTTGAAGAGCCAGCGGCCATCGACTACGTTCACCCCAGGTGGGGGAACTGCGTCGACGAAGGTGCCGGTGGATCTCCAAGATGCCATCTCCTGCTCCATGGCAGCTATCCACTGTGAGGCCCAGGATCCCGAAGTCGCCTCAGCGTAAGTGCGAGGGGTCGGGATGTCGAAAGCGTCTGGGTCACCCTCAGGGACTAGCAGCATGGAACAGAGATGGGGAGCAGCCTCGGAGAGGAAAGCAAGCTCGAACTGGCGGTCCTCCAGGACGTCACTGCCAAGGGCAGGAGCACCCCCGACAGACGGAGGACAGGCAGGGTCAGAGACCAGAGCGGTGGCGTAGTCAAGGCGGTGGGTAGAGGCGAAGTCAGCGACAGCAACGACAAGAGCGTCAAGGCACGAGACCGGAACAGACGGGTCGGTAACGAGAGAGGCAAGGACCCGAGGAACGAGAGGACGAGCGGCACGAAGGTAGTCGGACAGCGGGGGGGGGCGCAACAACAAGGGAGGACGGAGGAGGCGACGGGAGAAGGGGAGGACGAGACGCGTGGGAACGAAGCAACATAGGGTGGGAGCGCAAGACAGGCGAGGCAGGACGAGCACGGGAGGGGCGGTGAGACCAGACGTGCGACGGAGGAGTCGGGTCAGGAGACAGGGGAGGGGACACAGGAGGGGAACGAGGGGGGAGACGAGCCGGGGACGAGTCCGGCGGAGGGAAAACAGGGCCGTAGACAGGAAGAGGAGGAGACGGGCGGGGAGGAACCGACGCAGGGTCGGGGACGGAAGGCCGAGCAGGCGAAGGGCGGACACCGGCGGGGACCGCTGCTGCGGCGGCACAACGGTGACACCTGGACCGCAAGCTGCTCCTCGGCGACCACCGACACTCTCCACACCAGCACCCCCAGAGGGACCACCCCCAGGGCGACCGGGACGAGCACCCCCAGAGTCAGCGAACGGGGGCTGCGACGGCGGCGGCGGAGGCGACGGCGGCGGCGGCGGTGGCGGCAGCGGCGACGACGACGGCTGCAGCAGCGGTAGTGGCGGTGGAGGAGGGTGATGGAAATCGTGCCAAATCTGGAGAGAACTAATTAGAGATTAAGTTTGACGATCTCAACAGAACATTGCGTGCAGCTCAAGTAACTTCTAGAAATGAGCTTATACGCGTTGGAAAGGTCTTAATCTCTACTTTCCAGAATGGTAAAGCACGTTCATAACCAAGATCTGAGCCGCCGATTATGACGAAATCAGTGTGAGGGGATATTCTGGTAATTTGGCTAGGCAGCCATGAATCACCTAGTAAAACGAGAAGGGAAGCAGTTCGATCTGGAAAAGTTGAGTATGTGATTGTCAAACACCACCAACCCTGCCCTAACCAAACCCCAACACTCCAAGTGCCACATCTGCAACATCAAAGATGTTGTAGTGGGTTTGGGTTGTATGGGTTGGAAAGGTAACGAGATCAAACCTGCCAACCAACCCAATCTTTTGCCCAAACCCAATAGCCCACAACCAGCTAGAGCAAACTACACCACAGAACACTACACATTTATCACTCCCCCTTGCTCGTGCTGGGTGTGGCTCAACACCATAGGGCAAAAGACTTCACACCACTCCCCCTTGCCCATGGGTTGGGGCCACCCAGAGCATGGAGTCCGCCAAGGAGAGGAGCACCAAGACGCCGGCATCTGCTGCGGGAACCTGTCATCATGGGGCTGCATCCCGAGCAAGGTCATGCACACACCATGCGCTCAAATGGAAGAGACTTGGTAAGGAATATCAGCAGCCTGACGGTTGGTGGGGGCACCACTGCAAAATCACCTCACCCGCAGCTACCATCTCCCGAATGAAATGCCACCGGACCTGCATGTGTTTGGTGCGGCCATGCAAGCATGCATTCTGTGCAAGGGCAATGGCAGACTGATTATCCACAAACACAAGCACACCACCAGCATGATCATGGCCAAACTCCCCAAACAAACGCCTCAGCCAGACACCCTCCTGAATGCACTGACACAGACTTATATACTCACTCTCAGTGGTAGAGAGTGCTACCACGGGCTGCCTCTTGCTCTGCCAAGAGATAGCTGCCCATTCAGACAGAACACATACCCACTCTGGCTCCTGCGTCTTGCGGAATCTCCAGCATAGTCAGCATCACTGAAGCCAACTAGCTGGACCTGAGACTGGGGCTGTGTTTGGAAGAAGATCCCTGACTTGACACCACCTTTCAGGTACCTCAGCACTCTCTTAGCGGCCTGCAAGTGAAACATTTTAGGACAAGAGGCGACCTTAGATAGCTGTGAGACTGCAAAGGCAATCTGTGGCTGTGTGGTAGTACAAGCATACATGAGGGATCCCACAATGCTTTGGTAGAGCTTGACCAGCTCATCTCGCAGCAAGGGTTCATCCTCATTAGGCATGCACATCAAAGCCTGTTGGGAGAGGAGTACGCACGGGGTTGGCCTCTGAGAGACCAAAGGACTGAAGCATGTTAAGAATGTACCTCTCTTGATGAATCAAGATACCACTCTCATCACGCTCAATTTGCATTCCCAAGTAGTACTTCACCTCCCCCAAGTCCTTCATGCGAAAACGCGAGGACAAGAAGTCTTTCACTCGATCTAGCAAAGCCTTGCTAGAGCATAGGAGCAAAAGGTCATCCACATAGAGGAATAAGGAGATCCGCTCCTCATCTCTCACAAAGTGGTACAAGGCAGGGTCACACTCAGATCTCTCAAACCCAAAATCCATGAGAGCCTCATCAAATTTTAGGTACCACTGTCGTGGGGCTTGCTTTAGCCATAAATGGACTTTTTGAGGCGACACACTCGGTGAGACCATCATCAAAACCAGGGGGCTGCCGCATGTAAAGCTCTTCCTCCAAATCCCCATGGAGGAAGGCTGTCTTGACATCCATATGATGGATATCAAGCCCAAAGCAGCTGAAATTCCAAGCATACCTCTCAAGGTCGCATGCTTCCCAACTGGAGAGTACACTTCTTCATAGTGTACTCCCAATTTCTGCGTGTTTCCCATCACCACCAATCTGGACTTAGGCCTCTCAATGGTACCATCAGGGTTATGCTTGTATTTCCAAACCCATTGACACCTGAGGACCTCCAAACCAGGTGGTACCACGGCTGGATCAACCAGCTCAAATGATCCATTTACCTTGTGAGACTCAAGCTCCTCATGCATAGACTCAACCCATTCGGGACGGTTCAGCGGCCTCATGGACTGACCTAGGCTCATGCACCTGACCCATTAGACACACATCAAGAGCATACTCATGCCCATGCATGTCCACAAGCATGCAATCATCCAAATCAGACACAAGATGATCATGCATGCGTGCAATGTGCCCCGGTGAAAACCTTTCAGGTGGCTGGGAAATTCGAGCACTGCGTCGCAGAGGTGTTGCCTCTCCTTCTTCCAGCCTCCGCAGCTTCTCCTCCCAAGTCACCCTCTTCATTGGAGTCCTTGGAGTCTTGACAGCTGCTGGTTCAACAACTGCTGCCAACTGCTTCTCGATGGAGTTGAAGGCACATGCTGCTCCGGCTGATCATCACGCGCATCGGCCTGCGTGGCTGGCTGAGGGGTAGAATCTGTCTCTCGGGACTCCTCATGGTTAGGATCAAGCTGGTTCTGGCTCCTCCTGCTGCTCCTCCCCTTCATCTCCAGGGTCCTCCCATGCCCCTCAAAGATAGAAGCCGTATGAGGGTCTTGAATGGAAGTCCCACTTTGGCTTGTACCATGCTCCTTCCACCCCTTAAAATTCAGCCCCTCATGGAAAACCACATCACGGCTCTCCATCACACGCTGGTCAGCTACACTCCACAGCACCCAAGCCTTGCTCCTCTCAGAAACCCCAAGGAAGATCCCCCACTGTGCCTTAGGATCTAGCTTCCTCCTTTGCTGGTCAGGTACCTTATACTGTGCCATGCACCCCCACACTCGTGCCATGGAAACATTCGGCACCTTCCCTGTCCATAAGGAGTATGGGCTCTTGCCTCCAAGCCCCTTGCTGCCCATCCTGTTCTTCACCCAGTTGGCATACTGCACTGCTGCCCCCCACCAAGTGTTATCAAGCTCGCATGGAAAGGATGGCCCGAGCCAAATCGTCAAGTCCTGTTAAGCCGCTCCGCTGCCCCATTTTGCTGCGGCGTGTAAGGTACAGAGAGCTGGTGGGTAATACCCTTTTCTTCCAAGAAGGTTTGAAGTTCTTTCCCAAGTACTCTCCACCCCGATCTGACCTTAACACCTCACCTTGGCCCCTGACTCCCTCTCCACATAGCGTATCCACCGCTTAAACACCTTTGCCACCTCATCCTTGGTCTTCACCAAGATGACCCAGCTAAGTCGACTGAAGTCATCAAGAAAGGTGACAAAGTATCTGTTGCCCTTTTCCCCGGTCAGGAGTTTGCATCGGTCCACACACATCCGTGTGCACCAGCTCAAGGGGAGTCGAGGCATGATCAGAGGAGATAGGAATGAGGTTCTAGGCAGCTTTCCAGACGTGCAGTCGGACATTTGCTCTGCTGCCCAGCTCCCTTCCTTGACCTCCACCCCCTTCAGCTCCCCCTTCTTCACACACTCCAGCAGTTGCTGCTTCCCCGCGTGCCCCATGCAAGGTGTAGCAACTCAGGTGACACCGTTTCCACCTGCCTCCAGCGAGTGCTACAAGCGGCTTCCTCAGAAAAAACCATATGTGCCTTGTAACAATTAGGCACACAAGCTGGAACAAGGTATAAACCCTTGTCCAGCTTTGCCTCCATCACCACAGCTTCACCCTTTCTAACAGTACACCCTCCCTCAGTGAAATGCAGATGTATCCCTGTTTAGCCAGCTGCGAGCATGAAAGGAGGTTTGCAGCCCAAACCCAGGGACGTGAAGGACCCCTTCACACCCACTAGCTCCCCCTCCTTCCCCTTAATGGTGATCGTGCCGATGCCAATTGCTGCAGCAAATCTCCGCTCCCAACAATCACGTCCTCAGAGTTTGGGTGGAGAGGATGGTAGGAGGTGAAGAGATCACGGCGGAGGAAGCATCCCAGATGTTGCTCCAGAGTCTAGAACCAGGAAGTTGGATCAGCCAATGCACGACCAGCGAGAGCTGCATCCTGCCCTAGCATGAGAAACGAGTGAATACCATCATCGGAGGAGTCTCTTGGCCCTTCCCCTTCTCATCCTTAGCAGCTGCGGCCGTTGGCTCCCTTGCTGCCCTTCTTATTCCAGAGCCCCTTCTTCATCCTTTTCTCCACCCAATCAGGTTTGGTCAACTGGTGGGGCCTCTCCAGAGTAGCCGTGAGGCTTCCATCCCTCAGGCCTACTCCAGCAACTCTCCAAGAGTGTTTTTTGTTGCATCCGGGCACAAGGCATTTGTCCAACTCTTTCTTCTTCCCCCCCACCTCCTTGCTGTTGATAGCCTTTCCTGAAGGAAGCTTTATCTGCCTGCACCCATGCCTCCTTTCTAGACCTCTTCCAGCATCAACCTTGCGAGCCTCATCAGAAATTAGAACCTCCCAAATCCACACCTTGGTCCATTTCTGTTGCTCGAGGTGAAGGTACTGTAGTAATGCCTCATTAGCCGCTTGATCCAACCCTTGGAGTGCAGTATAGATGATCTCCTTCTCATCTACCGTGTAATCCAGCTCCTCCAAAGCCCTCACATTCTCATCCACCCTCTGGAGATACTGAACCATGGTCTCCCCCTCCCCATAGTTCCGCTCCATGGTGTAAAACCGCTTCCGCCAAGTAAGCACGCTTAGAAGCCCTTTCTGCAAGTGCCTATCTTGCACTCTTTTCCAAGCTGCAGCTGCTGCACCTTCCTTCCCCTTCAGGTCAATCAGCATCTTAAGAAGCTCAAGTTGCCCCTCCAAAGCCCAACACAGGTACTGAAATGCCTGGCGATCCTTCCGATCCCATGCTTCTTGAGCTTTGAGCAACTCCTCGCGACTTGGTTGCGACCTTCCGGTTCGAGTTGCAGCAGTTCCTCCTTCCTTCCCCCACTCAACGACGCTCCCCCAGCCCCGGATCCCACTTGGCTGGTTGCTCCAGTAGACGCCTCCCCAGAGTCAGCTCGTGGTCGCTTCTCCGATCCATCCAACACACTTTCTAGGTCCTTAATACCTAGCCATAGTGTGAACTGGAACCTCCATAGCGAAAAGTCCGAGCCGGTAAACCTAGGAGGGCCATCCAACTTTTGGGCCATGTCAAACCCTAGATCTGGAGCACTTCAAGCCTCTCTAGATCTCTTCCAATGGAGGAAAGAACGTCCTCTAACCGTGGCTCTGATACCACTGATGGAAATCGTGCAAATCTGGAGAGAACTAATTAGAGATTAAGTTGACGATCTCAACAGGAACATTGCGTGCAGCTCAAGTAACTTCTAGAAATGAGCTTATACGCGTTGGAAAGGTCTTAATCTCTACTTTCCAGAATGGGTAAAGCACGTCATAACCAAGATCTGAGCCGCCGATTATGACGAAATCAGTGTGAGGGATATTCTGGTAATTTGGCTAGGCAGCCATGAATCACCTAGTAAAAACGAGAAGGGAGCAGTTCGATCTGGAAAAGTTCGAGAATGGATTGTCAAACACCACCAACCCTCGCCTGACAAACCTTAACACTCCCAAGTGCCACATCTGCAACATCAAAGATGTTGTAGTGGGTTTGGGGTTGTATGGGTTGGAAAGGGTAACGAATCAAACCTAGCCAACCAACCCACATCTTCTGCCCAAATCCCAATAGCCCACAATCAGCTAGAGCAACTACCACCACAGAACACTACACATTTATCAGAGGGACTGGGGAGGGACACCTGGGGAGGGGCGGCCGGCGAGGACTGCACAGGAGGGCCACCAGAGTCAGAAGACTCCTCAACTGGGTCCACGG
Organism: Closterium sp. NIES-67; assembly: GCA_027943415.1. Lineage (NCBI taxonomy): Eukaryota > Viridiplantae > Streptophyta > Zygnematophyceae > Desmidiales > Closteriaceae > Closterium > Closterium sp. NIES-67. Next base: position 11,978 of record BQMB01000755.1, read on the forward strand.
ACGCAAGGGGGTGACGTGGGACACACCAGAGGGGGCGGGACGAGGAGGAGGAGGAGGAGGGGCAGGGACTACCGGGGGAAGGGGTGACCAGGAACAGGGGGGGGGTAACCGGGGGACCACGGTGGGGAAAGCGGCGGTAGTAGGAGACAGACTCGTCAAAGGTGACGTCACGAGAGTGAAAGAAGCGGTGAGACGGCGGGTGGTAAAAGTGCCAGTCGGACGCGTCAAGGGGAAAACCGAGGAAGACGCAGGGAAGGGTGCGGGCAGTGAGCTTGTCCGTGCCGGAGGCACGGACGTGAGCAAGGCAGCCCCAGACGTGGAACGCAGACGCGTCACCAGGGGACCCAGTCCAAAGACGGGTCGGCGAAAACCTGCGGCTGCTGAGGGTGCGGCCACAGGTTAAGCTGGTGAGAAGCGTAGCGCACAGCGAACGGCCACAGAAAATGGGGTGCACCGGCATGGATCATGGAGGTGCGAGCGACCTCCATGACCAAACCGATGCGTCGCTCAGCGACCCCATTCTGCTGTGGGGAGTCCGGTAGGGTGAACGTCTGGGTGATGCCCTCCGCACGACAAAAGAGACCAAGGACACCGGAGGCAAACTCGCCACCACGGTCTGAGTGAAGACGCAAGACAGGGAGACCGCGGTGGACACGCGCAGAGACAAGCCAGGGGATGAGAGCGCCAGGCACGTCGGCCTTGCGCTCCAGGGGAAAGACGGTGGTGTAACGAGTGAAGTCGTCGACAAGCACAAGGAAGTAGCGCTCTCGACGCGGCCCAGGGACGGGGGCGGGGCCCCAGACGTCCAGGTGCAGGGTCTGCAGCGGCGCGGCGGTAGGGGGAAACGAGGAGGAGTGAGGGGCACGGCGAAGCCGACCCTCGACACAAGGCGTGCAAGGTGGGGCTGGAGAGGAGGGAAACGCGGGGAGCGAACCTGGGAGACCAAGGACGAGACCGTGCTGAGACATGTGACGCAGACGCGGGAGCGCAGGGTGACCTAGGCGGTGGTGCCACTGGAGGGTCGGGTGAGTGAGGGAGCGACAGGAGCAGGCAGCAGCAACCTGGGTAGACGCAGCCACCTGAGGGGGCACTCCAGCCGGGGGGGTCACGGTGTCCAGAGTGAACAGGCCGGACACCGGGTCCCGGGGGAACGTGGACAGGGGGGCACCAGTGGCGGCCTCGGTACAGACAGCATACCGCTCGTGACCAGGGAACGTAGTGGTGACGCCAAGGTCCTGGAGGCAGCCGACACCAACTAGGTTCCTGGAGAACGAGGGGATATGCAGACCTGTAAGAGAACCCGAAGGAACCGCCGGACAGGGAAGGGTGGTGGAACTGCGGGCGACTACCGGACCGCCGGAGGGGTCAGCAAGAGAAACGGCAGCAGGAACAGGAAGCGGCGTCAGGGTGGTGGAGTCGCGGAAGAAACACCGAGAGGCGCCAGAGTCCAAGGTGAAGGAAAGCGAAGCCAAGGGTTCTGGCGACGGAACGACGGCGGAAGCACCAAGACTACACAAAGCAGGGGATCCTACGCCTGACGCAGCAGGGGAGGCTAAGCTAGGCACGCATACACTAGGCAACAGTGAGTAATAAGCGGGAAGCACACTAGAGTCATCAGCATACATCACATGCAGAGCAGAAACAATGGCATCCATGTCCATATCAAAAATCTGAAGCTGACGACTAAGCAAACTGTGCCAGTCCGGGAGGTCTGGCGACGGGCCGAAGCGCTGACGAAAGAGGTCGTCCAGGCGACGAAAACAGCGGGGAGTGGAGTGACCGAGCTTACCGCAAACGAAGCCGCGGCGAGGACCGGTCTGGATCTGGTACTGACAACGCCCGCCGCCAGAGCCACCACGCGGCACACCACCACGCGCCCGGCCACCGCCAGCGCCGGGCCACCCTGGCGGGAGGACACTCGTCTGCCGCGTCTGCGACGGCTGCTGCGGCTGCTGCGAAGGCTGCGACTGCGGCGGCTGCTGCGGCTGCTGCACCTGCAAGGGCGGCGACTCAGCTGAACTGGGCAGGGTCCCCTCGTCCACTCCAGCACCAGGCGACCCGACCCCACCACTACCCCCGCCCGCACCCCCGCCGCCTCCTCCGCCGCGCCCAGCCTTGGGGCGGCGGCCCTTCCCCGAACGGACCTGCGCTGCAGCAGCAGTCTCAGCCACTGCGGCAGAGCCGTCGGAGAAGATGCACTGAGCGGGGGCACAACCCTGAAAGATAGGGACCAGCACGACACCGCTCGCCTGGGCAATGGAGCGGTGACGGGTCTCTATCACAGTCAGGGTGTCTACAAAGTCAGTGAGGGTGAGGTCTGCGGGGTGAACGCTAAGAAAGCGGTCGCGGGCGACAGCAAGGCGGTCAGGGAGGCGGGTGGCAAGCAGGTAGAGGGTAGAGGTAATGGGCGGCTAGTGGGCTCTAAGCTGGGCGTCAGTGCAGGCAGCGCGCCAGGTCTCATCTATCGAGCGCAGGTGGGCAGCGAGGTCAGAGACAGTGGGGAAAGATGCAAGGTCAGGAAAGAGCATCGGAAGGATCAGGCGACCCACCGAGGCAGCCGGAGGGGTGGAATAGCGCTTGATCACAGCATCTAAGTATGCCTGAGCAGTAGTGAGGGACCTAAAGCGAGGACGCTCGGATGGGGGAAGGGCGTTGCTAATGGCAAGCTGGGCAACAGCATCGCGAGAAAGCCAGACAGAGCGCGCACGGGCAGTGGCAGCAGTAGCCTCACGCTCAGTGGGTGTGGGGTCAGCGGGCAGAATAGCAGGGGGGTCTGGGCAGGGGAGCGTACCGTCAAGGTGTGCGGAAAGCGGTTCACCATCCTGCCGCTGGCCAGTGAGTTGACGGCGGAGGTCGGCAAGCCACGCCTCGAACTCTAGGGGCTGGCCTTCAGCGTCGAAGCGAAGCTCCGCCGCCATCAGGAACAGTCCAGTGCAGTGCAGGGCAGTGCAGTGCGGTGTAGTGCGGTGCAGTGCGGTGCAGTGCGGTGCAGTGCGGTACAGTGCGGTGCAGTGCGGTGCAGTGCGGTACAGTGCGGTGCAGTGCGGTGCAGTGCAGTGTAGTGCGGTGCCAGGCAGTACAGTGTGGTGCGGGGCGGCACGGAGCAGGGCGGGGTGGGGGGGGAACCGTACCAGTGAGGAGGACGGGGCCGGGGCTGGCCCGACGGGGCCGGGCGGGCGCGACGGGGCCGGGCTGGTGCGACAGGGCCGGGACGAGGGCGACGGGGCCGGGCGAGTGCGTCAGGGCCGGGCCGGTGCAACGGGGCCGGGCGAGCGGGACGGCGGCCGGGCGGCTGCGACGGGGCCGGGCGGCTGCGACGGGGCCGGGCAGGGTAGGACGGGGCCGGGCGGGGGCGACGGGGCCGGACGGCTGCGACGGGGCCAGGCAAGGGCGACGGGGCCAGGCGGCTGCGATGGGGCCGGGCGGGCGCGACGGGGCCAGGCGGCTGCGACGGGGCCGGGCGGGCGCGACGGCGCCGGGCGGGCGCGACAGGGCCGGGCGGCTGCGACGGCGCCGGGCGGGCGCGACGGGGCCTGGCGGCTGAGACGGGGTCGGGCAGGGTGCGACGGGGCCCAGGAGGGGCGCGACAGAGCCCAGGAGGGGCGCTACGGGGCCTGGGCGGAGCGCGACGAGGCCCAGGAGGGGCGCTAGGGGGCCTGGGAGGAGTGCGACGGGGCCTGGGAGGGGCGCGACGGGGCGCTACGGGGCGTGGGAGGAGCGCGACGGGGCCCAGGAGGGGCGCTAGGGGGCCTGGGAGGAGCGCGACGGGGCCTGGGAGGGGCGCGACGGGGCCTAGGAGGGGCGTTACAGGGCCCAGGAGGGGCGCTACGAAGCCCAGGAGGGGCGCGACGAGGCCCAGGAGGGGCGCTACGGGGCCCAGGAGGGGCGCGACGGGGCGCTACGGGGCCTGGGAGGAGCGCGACGGGGCCCAGGAGGGGCGCTAGGGGGCCTGGGAGGAGCGCGACGGGGCCTGGGAGGGGCGCGACGGGGCCTGGGAGGGGCGTTACAGGGCCCAGGAGGGGCGCTACGAAGCCCAGGAGGGGCGCGACGAGGCCCAGGAGGGCGCTACGGGGCCCAGGAGGGGCGCGACGGGGCGCTACGGGGCCTGGGAGGAGCGCGACGGGGCCCAGGAGGGGCGCTAGGGGGCCTGGGAGGAGCGCGACGGGGCCTGGGAGGGGCGCGACGGGGCCTGGGAGGGGCGTTACAGGGCCCAGGAGGGGCGCTACGAAGCCCAGGAGGGGCGCGACGAGGCCCAGGAGGGGCGCTACGGGGCCCAGGAGGGGCGCGACGGGGCGCTACGGGGCCTGGGAGGAGCGCGACGGGGCCCAGGAGGGGCGCTAGGGGGCCTGGGAGGAGCGCGACGGGGCCTGGGAGGGGCGCTAGGGGGCCTGGGAGGGGCGTTACAGGGCCCAGGAGGGGCGCTACGAAGCCCAGGAGGGGCGCGACGAGGCCCAGGAGGGGCGCTACGGGGCCCAGGAGGGGCGCGACGGGGCGCTACGGGGCCTGGGAGGAGCGCGACGGGGCCCAGGAGGGGCGCTAGGGGGCCTGGGAGGAGCGCGACGGGGCCTGGGAGGGGCGCTAGGGGGCATGAGCGGAAGCGGTAGGTGGGGGGGATCCTACCTACGCGTGATACCATATCAGAATTGAAATTGAATTGATGGTAAAGTGAGAGTACACACAAATATACCTAAGTGTTGTACCCTCTAAGAGGTAACCCTATACAGTCTATACAAACATGACAAATACAGATGTTTGACAGAGGGGAGGGGGGGGGGGGGGGGGGGAGGAGAGCGGGATGGGTATGGGGGAATCGAATTTGCAGGGGGGGGAGCAGAGGGGGAAGAAAATCAGCAGCATGTGATTGGGTGCGGAAGGGACATCAAATTTGCAGGGGCGGGAACAGGGCGGGGAAAAATTTAAATGCTCGTGATTGGGTGTGGTCACCACACTGTGGTGGGCCATGTGTCTGGTTGTTGTGTCGGGGAAATTGTGGGGTGTGTGTGACGAGGAATGTCTCTGGTTCTGGAGGACTTGCCGAAATTTCAGGTTTGTGGGGTGTGCATGAAGAGGAATGCCCCTATTCACTGAAGGACTCCACCGAAATTCCTGAGCTTTGCATCAGAGTCTATTCCAGGACATCCTGACGGTTCAGGGTGCGGGATCTCGCAACCCTGTTTTCGCCAGGGTAAAACTTTCGCTACACTTTTTGGATCAGTGTTAAAAAACATGGAAGTCTGATTTTTAAGACTAACAAGGAAAATACTCGTAAAAATCAGTGCAATCAGGGTGTTTTACCTGGCTAGTAAGAGCCCTAGTAAGGTACCACCTATCAGTACTGATACAGAATCTACTTTAGTTCCCTATGCTGTGTTACCCCCTACCCCTCACTCCTCCCTGCCTCTCATTGCTACCAGCTGTTACTAGTACCAGTGTTATGTGGTTGGTGTCAAGTAGAAAGAATGATCATACACGTGGAACAAGGGGGGATATATGTGTTCTGGTTGTACCCTCTAACAGCATACAACTATCTAGCCTATAACTTCTACATAGCAATATATGTATAAGTTGACACACCCCCTAGGCTAGATAAGGGGTAGTGCAGAGCAAGAAACACACAGCTCAGGGTGGCACTACTAGTCCAACCTCTGAGGCAGGGGTCCAAAGACCAGTTAGCAAGGGTACAAACAAGACAAGAGCAAACCAGGGCGGCACTACTAGTCCGACCACAGGAAGAGTAGCCACAAGGCCAATCTGAAAGGAATAAATATAGAGGAGTACACAATCAAGGTCCTAGCAAGTGAGGATCTACTAGAACTAGACCAAGCTTTACACAGTGCCGCTGATGATCTTTAGGCGCAAGCGCCTTAGTACAGATATCAGCTATGTTGGCACTGGAGGCCAAGTGTACTACGCGGGCCTGGCGGCGCTGCTGAAAACTCGCGCAGGAGGAAGTACCGGAGCTGGATGTGCTTCGCTCTGCCCTCTAATCAAGGCTCCTGACAGAAGAGGATTTTGGCCCTATTGTTAGCGTACAGGACCGATGCAGAGGTAGGCCGCTCACCTAAGTCGGCAAGCAAGAAGGTCAGCCAACGGAGCTCCTGTGCCGCCATGGCACCAGCGTACATCTCAGCCTAACAGCTAGACTGGGCAACAGACGAGGAGCGAGTGGACCTCCACGAGATGGCACCAGAACCAAGGCTAAAGCACAAGCCCTTGGAGGACCTGAGGGTCTCAGCGTCGTCTGCCCAAGAAGCGTCTGTGTGCCCAGTTAGGACCACTGGCCTACGTCCTCCCAGCACTAGCCCCATGCCCGATGTACTTGCAAGATAACGCAAAACCCTCTTAGCGGCCGACCAGTGCTGTGGTCGGTGTCTGCCTGTGGCAACAAAGCAAGCCAGGATGCTGAGAGGGTATGCGAGATCTGGACGAGTGCAAGTCATCAGGTACATAAGGCAACCCACCAGCTCTGTGTAAGGACCACAGGGCTCTACTGACTCCTCGGGAACTGGAGCTGAGAGCCGGTGGTCTACTGGCAGAGCCGTGGGCTGTGCGGAGGAGAACTGAAGACCGAACCTCTAGAGGACATGGCGCACCAAGTGTGACTGTGTAAGAGTGATGGTGGGCGCTGCTCTGTCTCTGGAGATCTGCAGGCCAAGGTAGCAACGCAATTCTCCTAGGTCAGTGCAGGTGAGTCTCCTCAGCAGCTCGGCCTTCACAGAGGCCAGTGCGTCTCTGTCTGTAGTAGCAAAGACCAGGTCGTCTATGTAGACAAGAATGTAGAACGGAGTCTGGCCAGCACGAACGAAGATCGAAGGGTCTGCAGCGGACGGAAAGAACTGCAGGTCAGCTAGCGTAGCATGCAGCGTGTCGTGCCACTTACAGGGCGCCTGTCGCAGGCTGTAGACCGGGCGCCGGAGGAGCCATTGGGTCCCAGGAGGGAAGGTACCGGTGAAGCCCTGTGGACGGCGCAGGTGGACCTGCTCATGTAGGCTGCCCTGAAGAAATGCAGTGGAGAAGTCGAGGGAGTGAAGCTCGTAGTCACGCTGAGCTGCTATGTGTAGCAGAGCACGAAGAGTAGTCATCTTCGGGGTCAGGGCAAAGGTATGAAAGAAATCCACCCCCTCTCGCTGAGTGAAGCCTCTAGCCATGTAGCACGCCTTGAACACAAGCAGCTCTCCAGGGGGACGCTTCACCTTGAAGAGCCACCGGCCATCGACTACGTTCACGCCAGGTGGGGGAACTGTGTCGACGAAGGTACTAGTGACATCACTGCCAAGGGCTTAGCACCCCCGACGGACGGAGGACGAGCGAGGTAAGAGACTAGAGCAATGACGTAGTCAAGGTGGCGGGTAGACGCGAAGTCAGCGACAGCAACGACAAGAGCGTCAAGACTCGAGACAGGAACCCTAGGACTAGCACCCTCCTGAACATCAGCACCCCCAGAGTCCACGAACGGTTGCGGCTGTGGCGACGGCGACGAGGAAGGAGGAGACACCTGGGTAAGGACAGGCAGCGCAAACTGCACTACGGGGCCACCAGAGGCAGCCAACTCCTCGACCGGGGAAACCGACGGGAGGGGAGTGACATGAGACACACCAGACGGAGCAGGGCGGGGAGGGAGGGGAGCAGGGGCTACCACGGGAGTGGGGACGAGAATCAGGGGAGGGGAAACTGGGAGACCTCGGTAGGGAAAGCGGTGGTAAAAGGAGATGACTCTTCGAAAGTGGCATCCCGGGAGTGAAAGAAGCGGTGAGACGGCGGGTGGTAAAAGTGCCAGTCAGACGAGTCAAGGGGGAAACCAAGGAAGACACAAGAGACAGTGCGGGCAGTGAGCTTGTCCGCGCTGGAGGCACGAACGTGAGCAAGGCAGCCCCAGACGTGGAACGCAGACGCGTCACCAGGGAACCCGTTCCAAAGAACCTGCGGCTGCTGGGAGCGCATCCAGAGGTTAAGCTGGTGAGCGGCGTAGCGAAAGGCCACAGAAAATGGGGTGCACCGGCATGAATCATGGAGGTACGAGCCGCCTCAATGACCAAACAAATGTGTCGCTCAGCGACCCTATTCTACTGCGGGCAGTACGGCAGGGTGTACGTCTGGGTGATGCCCTCCTCAGGACAGAACTGACCAAGCCGACCAGAGGCAAACTCGCCGCCACAGTCAGAGTGGAGACACAGCACAGGGCGACCGCGGTGGAGGCGCGCAGCTACTAACCACGGGATAAGAACGTCAGACACGTCGGCCTTCCGCTCCAGGGGGAACACCGTAGTGTAGCGTGTGAAATCGTCGACGAGCACAAGAAAGTAGCGCTCACGACGCTGTCTAGGAACGGGGGCTGGGCCCCAAACGTCCAAGTGCAGGGTCTGGAGAGGTGCAATGGCAGGGCGAAGCGAGGAAGAGTGAGGAGCAAGGCGCAGCCGGTCCTCAACGCAGGGCGTGCACGGCGGTGCAGGCGAGGGAGGGAAGGCAGGGAGCGACGCAGGGAGGCCTAGGACGAGACCGTGCTAAGACATGACGCAGACGCGGGAGCGCGGGGTGACCTAGGCGGTGGTGCCACAGAAGAGATGGGTGAGTGAGCGACTGACACGAGCACGCAGCGGCAACCTGGGTAGACGCAGGACCTGGGGAGGACGCCCCACCCAGGGGGGAAGCAGTGTCTAGCATAAACAGGCCAGACACCGGGTCCCGGGGGAACGTTGCAAGGGGGGCACCTGAGGGGGCCTCGGTACAGACAGCTTACCGCTCGTGACCAGGGAACGTAGTGGTGACGCCGATGTCCTGAAGACAGCCGACACTTACGAAGTTCCTTGAGCATAAAGTGATGTGCAGGCCTGTAAGGGAACCCGAGGGAGCCGCTGGGCAGGGAAGGGAGGTGCAGCTCCGAGCAACCACAGGACCAGAGGAGGGGTCAGCAAGTGCGACAGCGGTAGGCGTGGCAAGCGGCGTGAGGGTGGCGTGGTCACAGAAGAAGCAGGCTGACGCACCTGAGCCAAGCGTGAAGGACAGTGAAGCTGTAGTGGAAGATGAAGGAGGAGCAAGTGTAGAGCCTAGGCTAGACAAGGCAAGTGGTCCTACGCCTGACGCAGCAGGGGGGTCTGGACTACACATTGGAGCTATGCCTAAGCTAGAGAACACAGGGTAATAAGATCCGGAAACACTCGAAGCGTCAGCATACAGAGAATATATGGTAGAACTAATATGATCCATGTCTAAGTCAAACACAGGTACACCATGGCGCAGCAGACTGGGCCAGACAAGGAGATCAGGAGCTGGACCGAAGCGGCGACAGAAGAGGTTGTCGAGGCGGCGAAAGCAGCAGGCTCCAGCACACAGTTCCAGGGGCCCGGTTTGGAGCTGGTACTGACAGCTCATAGATCCGAAGCCGCCGGAGGACGCCGAGCTACGAGGGCCACCACAACGGCCTCCACCTCCAGGGGCTCCTAGCCACCCCGGCGGGAGGCGAGCCCAGGGCTGCTGCTGCTGCTGCTGCTGCTGCTGCTGCGGCTGCGACTGCTGCTGCTGCGACTGCGACGACTACTGCTGCTCCTGAACACCAGCTCCAACCCCCTCGTCAGAACCAATGTCCCCGCCACTACCACCAGCGCTACCACCACCAGCACCACCACCACGCCCTCCCTTGGGGCCTCGGCGGCCCCGGCGCTGACGCTGCTGCAGTTAAACTGCAGCTGCTATCTAAGTGACAGGGGCAACCGTGGCAACAACGGCTGAGACGTGAGCGTACGTGCACTGGCAGGGAGCACAGCTCTGAAAAATAGGGACTGCTGTGACACCGCTCGACTGAGCGATAGTGCGCTGGCGAGTCTCTATCTCAGACAAAGCAGTGACAAAGGCGGTCAGGGTAAGGTCGGCAGGGTGCTGACTAAGGAAGTGGTCGCGGGCAGTGGCTAAGTTCAGGCAGGCGCATGGCAATAAGGTACAGGGTAGCGCAGAACGGTGGGGGGAAGGCAGTGAGTTGGGTGGCAGTGCTAGCAGCGCGGTAGGTAGTCTCTAGCGTACGGAGGTGCGTAGCGAGGTCAGCTACAGTAGGGAAAGCGGAAAGATCAGGGAAGAGCATGGGTAGGATCAAGCGGCGTGCAGAGGCGGAAGCAGGCGTGGAGTAACGCGCAACTACTGCAGCGAGGAAGTCCTGGGCGTTCGCGACAGCGGTAAAGCGCGGACGCTCAGATAGGGGAAGGGCATGGCTAATGGCAAGCTGCGCTACAGCGTCACGAGAATCCCAGACAGCATGAGCGAGCGCAACAATAGTAAAGGCCTCCCTCTCAGCAGTGGTGGGGTCAGCAGGGAGGGGATCACGCGCAGGGGGGCGGGGGAGCAAGCCATCAAAATGCATAGCCAGGGAGTGTCCATCATGGCGCTTACCTGTCAGGTGCCGGCGGAGGTCGACGAGCCAGGCGGGGAAGTCGATCGCGTGCCCCTCAGCGTCCAGGTGAAGAACGGCGTCCGCCACCACGCAGTGTGACAGCGGCACAACAACACAGGTACACGGCGGCTCTCCGGCTAGGCGGCTCAGCGACTCGGCTGCACGGCGGCTCAGGGTCACGGCGGCGCAGCGGCTTGACTGCACGGCGGAGCAATGACACATCGGCTCAGGGAAGGGGCGCTCCAGCGGGGGAAGCAGGGCAGGCGGCCGAGGGCGCCGGAGGCGTGCCGGGCCGGTGGGACAAAAAAGGGCCGGCGGAGCGCTAGGGGCCAGGAGAGCGTGTCAGGAGCCGAGACGCGAGGAGCCAGCTAGGGCGCGAGGGGCCGACGGGGGCGTTAGAGGCCAGCTAGGGGGCAAGGGGCCAGCGAGGGCGCGAGGGACCGGCTCGGGCGCAAGGGGCCGGCGAAGGCGCGAGGGGCCAGCGAGGGCGCGAGGGGCTGGCTAGGGCGCTAGGGGCCAGATAGGGCGCAAGGGGCCGGCTAGGGCGCAAGGGGCCAGCTAGGGCGCCAGGGGCCAGTGAGGGTGCAAGGGGCCAGCTCGGGCGCAAGGGGCCAGCGAAGGCGCGAGGGGCCAGCTCGGGCGCAAGGGGGGCCAGCGAAGGCGTGAGAGGCCGGCGAGGGCACTAGGGACCAGCTAGGGCGCAAGGGGGGGCCAGCGAGGGTGCGCGGGGCCGGCTCAGTCGCAAGGGGCCGGCGAAGGCGCGAGGGGCCAGCGTGGACGCGAGGGGCCAGCGTGGGCGCGAGGGACCAGCGTGGGCGCGAGGGGCCAGCTAGGGGCGCGAGGGGCCAGTAGGGGCGCTAGGGGACAGTAGGGGCGCGAAGGGCCGACTACAGTGCGAGGGGCCGATTGGGGCGCGAGGGGCCAACGAGGGCACTAGGGGCCCGCTAAGGCGCAAGGAGCCAGCTAGGGCGCGAGGGGCGTTCGAGGGCGCTAGGGGCATCGAGGGCGCGAGGGGCTAGCGAGGCGCGGTAGGCTAGCGAGGCGCGGTAGGCTAGCGAGGCGCGGTAGGCTAGCGAGGCGCGGTAGGCTAGGGTGCGGGGCAGAAGCGGGTGGGTGGACCTACCTACTCATGATACCATGTCAACTAGAAAGAATGATATGTTAAATTATATATTGTGTTATATAATTGTTAGGCTTGGTAGGTTACCAAACTATACTGTAAAGGGTACAACACCCCTCGTATCCCTTTCTCTTCTTTTCTAGCCCTCTTTTCTCTCATCAAATCTCCCTCTCCTAGTTCTCCTAGCTCCTAAAACCTCACGCCATTTCATGGCCGCCCATCCTTCCTAGCTAGTCTTTTAACATGGTATCAGAGTGGGTTCCCCCTCCCGGGCCTGCTCCCCATGCTTCCACCGCGTACTCCTTCTTTCACTCGCGCGCTGCCATGGCGGCCGCGTCGAGCTGTTGAGACGGCGTCGTCATGCCGCTGGCCGCGCCGTGCCGCGGTCGTCCCAACGCGCTGCCGTGGCGTCGCGCCGTCGTGGCGCTAACGCCGCTCTGTGACGGCGTCGTCACCGCGCGACGCCTGTGACGCCGCTAGATCTGCCGTCCCGCCACTAAGCATCGCGCCATCCATGGCGCGTCGCTGAAGACTCGCCTGCCGTCCCGCCAGTAAGCGTCGCGCCATCCATGGCGTGTCGTTGAAGACTCGCCTGCCGTCCTACCAGTAAGCGTCGCGCCATCCATGGCACGTCGTTGAAGACCCGTCCTCCCCCCATTTTCCCCTCCACTGCCTTGCCATCTCCTCCTCGCCACAGCTATCGCCTGACTTCCGGGGGTCCTCACCGTCGTTGAGACTGGACACGCCGCCGAGAGGGTGGGGGCCGCTGCCGTCGCCGCTGCTGTCGCCGCCGCTGCTGTCGCCGCTGGCCATTGCCGCCGCACGCTGTCGTCATCGTCGCGGCTGCCGCCGTAGCCATCTCACGGGCCGTGGGATTGGCCCCACTGGAGTAGTCATGGCTGCTGCTTGAGAATGGGGGTGCTAGGTTAGGGGGTGTGGTTGTATGTGGGCTTGCCACTACCAAGCCTAGGGGGTGTGTTAATTTATATATTGTGTTATATAATTGTTAGGCTTGGTAGGTTACCGAACTATACTGTAGAGGGTACAACACCCCTCCTTGTATCCCTCTCTCTTCTTTTCTAGCCCTCTTTTCTCTCGTCAAATCTCCCGATCCTGGTTCTCCTAGCTCCTAAAACCTCACGCCATTTCATGGCCGCCCTTCCTTCCTAGCTAGTCTTTTAACATGATCATACAAGTGGAACATGTCAACTTATGCATATGATCTATATAGAAGTTATAGGCTAGACTGTGTGTGTTTCTAGTGAGTACAACCCAACAGGTATATGTTCTAGGTTTCTCCTTCTAGCAAAGTATTCACGTAATCTAACATGGTATCGAGTAGGTTAGGTCCCCCCTCCCGCTTCCGCCCACACCCTAGTCTCTCGTCCTCCCCTCCTCCCCTCGCCTCCTCCCTCGTCTCTTATTGTTGCACCTCCCCCGCTGTCTGACTACCTCCGTGCCGCTCGTCCCCTTGTCCCTCGTGTCCTTGCCTCTCTTGTTACAGACCCGTCTGTTCCTGTCTCTCGCCTTGACGCGCTTGTCGCTGCTGTCGCTGACTTCGCCTCTACCCGCCGCCTTGACTACGCTACCGCTCTGGTCTCTGACCCTGCCCGTCCTGCGTCCGTCGGGAGTGCATCTGCCCTTGGCAGTGATGTACTAGAGGACAAGCAGTACGAGCTTGCTTTCCTTTTCGAGGCCGCTCCCCATCTCTGCTCCATGCTCCTAGTCCCAGAGGGTGACCCAGACGCCTTCGACATCCCGACCCCTCGCACCTACGCTGAGGCCACCTCGGGACCCTGGGCCTCTCACTGGATAGCTGCCATGGAGCAAGAGATGGCATCTTGGAGGTCCACCAGCACTTACGTCGACGCAGTTCCCCCGCCTGGGGTGAACGTAGTCGATGGTCGGTGGCTCTTCAAGGTGAAGCGGCCCCCTGGAGAGCTGCCTGTCTTCAAGGCGCGCTACGTGGCCAAAGGCTTCAGCCAGCGCGAGGGGGTTGACTTCTTCCAGACCTTCGCCCTGACCCCGAAGATGGCCACTCTTCGGGCGTTGCTACACGTAGCAGCACAGCGCGACTACGAGCTTCACTCCCTCGACTTCTCTACTGCCTTTCTTCAGGGCAGCCTACATGATTAGGTCTACCTGCATCGACCTCAGGGATTCACTGGTACCTTCCCCCCTGGGACCCAGTGGCTTCTCCGGCGCCCGGTCTACGGCCTGCGTCAGGCTCCTCGCGAGTGGCACGACACGCTGCGTGCCACGTTAGCAAACCTGCATTTCTTTCCGTTCTCTGCTGACCCCTCACTGTTTGTGCATTCTGGCTAGACTTCGTTCTACATCCTTGTCTACGTAGACGACCTGGTCTTTGCTACTGCTGACAGGGACGCATTGGCCTCTGTGAAGGCCGAGCTGCTGAAGAGACACACCTGCACCGACCTTGGAGAGCTGCGTCGCTATCTTGGCCTGCAGATCTCCAGGGATAGAGCAGCATGCACCATCACTCTGATACAGTCACACTTGGTGCGTCAGGTCCTTCAGAGGTTCGGTCTTCAGTTCTCCTCCGCACAGCCCACACGTCTACCTGTAGACCATGGGCTCTCTGCTCCAGTTCCTGAGGAGCCAGTAGAGCCCAGTAGACCCTACGCAGAACTGGTGGGTTGCCTCATGTACCTGATGACTTGCACTCGCCCAGATCTTGCATACCCTCTCAGCATCCTGGCTCGCTTTGTGGCCACTGGCAGACACCAGCCACAGCACTGGTCGGCCGCTAAGAGGGTTTTGCGATATCTAGCAAGTACATCGGGCAAGGGGTTAGTGCTAGGAGGACGCGGGCCGGTGGTCCTCACTTGGCACACAGACGCTTCTTGGGCAGACGACTCTGAGACTCTCAGGTCGTCTCAGGGCTACTGCTTTAGCCTTGGTTCAGGTGCTACCTCTTGGAGATCCACTCGCTCGTCGTCTGTTGCTCAGTCCAGCTGTGAGGCTGAGATCTACGCAGGTGCCATGGCGGCACAGGAGCTCCGCTAGGTGAGCGGCCTAGCTCTGCCCCGGTCCTGTACGCTGACAACAGGGCCATGATCCTCCTGTGTCAGGAGCCTCGGCTTGAGGGCAGAGCGAAGCATATCCAGCTGCGGTACTTCCTCCTGCGCGAGCTACAACAGAGTCGCCAGGCCCGTGTAGTTCACTTGGCCTCCGGTGCCAACACAGCTGATATCTTTACTAAGGCGCTTGCGCCTAAAGATCATCAGTGGCACTGTGTACAGCTTGGTCTTGTTCCTGTAGCTTCTCATTTGCTAGGGCCATGATTGTGTACTCGCTACTATATATACCTGTCTGACTGGCCTTGTGGCTGGACTAGTAGTGCGGCACTGGCTTGCTTTAGTCTTGTTTGTACTCTTGCTGACTGGTCTCCGGACCCCTGCCTCAGTGGTTGGACTAGTAGTGCCACCCTCAGCTGTGTGCTTCTTGCTTAGCACCACCCCTTATCTAGCCTAGGGGGTGTGTCAACTTATACATTTGATCTATGTAGAAGTTATAGGTTAGACTAGGTGTGTGTTTCTAGTGAGTACAACCCAACAGGTATATGTTCTAGGTTTCTCCTTCTAGTAAAGTATTCACGTAATCTAACAGAACAATGGGGGATATATGTGTTCTGGTTGTACCCTCTAACAGCATACAACTATCTAGCCTATAACTTCTACATAGCAACATATGTATAAGTTGACGGTTGGTGCCATCTCTGTGTTCCAACATTTGATGCATGGATGGATATAGCTAGCACAGCAAGGCTTGTATACAGACTAAGACATGACATGACACAACAGAGAACCCGAAACATGAAACCAAAGCTACAGCAGTAACCTGTAAGGTCCACTAGGAAATGTGGCTTAAATAGGAAGTACATACATACATACCGGTACATGGTCAACAGACGACAGAGATATGGTGGACTAGATGGTCCTTCCTGTCGTTCCATCCTCCCTTCCATCCATGATCCATCCATCTGCCCACATGCCCCAATTACCATAGCACCTACACCGCTTGAGCTTCGCCTCTACTAGCAGCACCACCACCTGCACCCTCACCACAATTCCCTCCGCCACTAGGCACGCCCTCCCTAGCTTCCCTACGCATCCCGTCCCTCCCCTCCCCCGCCTTCCCCTCGCCTGCCTGCCCCCCCGCCTCCGTTGCTGCTGTGCCCTCTCTTCCCTTCACCTCCTCTCCTCCTATAGTGCCCTCCAGCCTGAGCCCGTCTCTGCGTGGCTCTGCAGACTGGTTGCCGTTGCCACCCGCAACTCCAGGAGCTGCATGCTTAGCAGCACCGGCTGCAGCTGCTGCCGCCTTGGGACCGCCTGGTGCCGCTGCCTCAAGCGCTGGGAAAAACGGCAGCAAGGAGGAGGGGAGAGTGGAGAAGCGGAGAGGAGAGTTGAGAGATAAGAAAAATGGGGGAGAGGAGAGGCGAGGGCGCGGGGGGGGGGGGAGGGGGGGAGGAGTGGTATTGCACTCAATTGCTTTTGAACTAGCATGCGCCATACCCACATAGTGGTCCCTCCCCCCTCCCGGCCACTCAAAACCTTCCCTACCTCCCAATAGCTTCCCTCCTTCCCTCCCCTTCTACTCCGCCTCTCTACTCCACCACCCCTCCAGACAACCAAGCCTCCCTTCCCCAACCCACCCACCCCTTCCCACACACAACCAAGCCTCCCCTCCCATACCCATACCCTGCGGGATCCTTCCTCCTCTCAGCAGTCTATTTTTTAGGCGCCTAAAAAATGCCGCCAACTTCCCCCCCCTGGCCCAGAACTCCTCCCAAACCCTGCAGTATCCTTCCCCCTCTCAGCACGGAGCTGGTGGCACTCGTTGCGCCCATGGATTTGCCTTTGAATGACTGCGAATTCCGTGCTTGCGGGCAACCCCCCCCTCTTCCCCCCCTTACTCCCCTTACCCCCCTCCCCCCTCCTCCTCTCCCCCCCCTCTCCGGCCTACCTGCATGGTGGCGTCACAGCATGGCACTGGTGGTGCTGGTGGCGTGGTGGTGCTGGTGGCACTCGTGGCTTTCCGTTAGATTCAGAAACCTTACTTGCAGACAAACCCCCCCCTCCCCCTCCCTTCCCCCTCCCTGCTTCCCCCACTCTACAGCCTACCCGCATGGTGGCGGCACAGCATGGCGCTGGTGGCGCTGGTGGCACTCCTGTCTCGCCTTTGAATTCACAAACCGTACGTGCAGACAAACCCCCCCTTACACACCCCCCTCTACCTGCATGGTGGCGGCGCAGCATGGCGCTGGTGGCGCTGGTGGCGCGCCTCAGAAGGGTGGTGCGGGGGCGAGCCAGGGACTGCGGCAGGCCCGGCTCTGATACCATGCAGCTGCTGTCCAGGGACTTGCGCCTGCCACTGCTGCTCCTGCTGCCCGTGCTGTCTAGGGATTTTCGACCGCCACCACCGCTGCCCATGCCACTGCTGCCGGTGCCACTGCTGCCCATGCCACTGCTGCCACCGCTGATGCCGAGCGAGCTTGTCAAGTGTCCTGCCACCTTCGGGCCCCCTTCTCCAGAGCTCCCTGCTTCCTCTCCTGGAGTGTGCTCCTGTGCTGGTTTGGACTGCTCTTGCTCGTGCTCTGGCTGGCTGTGTGTGTGAGTGTGAGGGAGAGAGAGCGTGTGAGTGTGTGAGAGAGAGAGTGTGTGTGGGGGAGGGAGAGGGTGTGCTACAAGAGTGCGGAATGCAGAGGACAGGTTAGAGATGAGAGCGGCAAAGGGGGCAGTGGGTGAGGTGGCAGCAGGAGCAGCAGTGGCGCTGCTGCTGCTGGCTGTGGATGTGTGTGTGGTTGTGGTTGCGGTTGTGGTTGTGGTTGCAGTTGTAGTTGCACCACTATTGTTGGGGAGAGAGTCAGAGGCAGAGGCAGAGGCAGAGGCAGGAACGTAGTAGTGAATCCAGGGGAAGGCCCAGGAGGAGGAGAAACCAGTGGCGCTGGCAGCACCAGCACCAGCAGCAGCTGCAGCTGTTGCCTTGCAGTCCCTCCCTGCCCGTGCATCCAGCAGCTCGGCTCGAATGTCCGCCTGCTCAGCTTCCTCGGCTGCTGCTGCGGCTGCTGCTGCCTGCGGCTGGTCCTCCCCCAGCCACCCGTCGATCACCGCCCGCATCGCATCGTACCTGGTGGTTACGAGAGCGGGAGGGAAGGAGAAGAAGGGTGGGGAGAGGGGACTTTCGAATGGACTCGGCATTCTCCAGCCACATTTTATTAAAAATGAATATATATATATATATATATGTATAGAGAAAAAAATACTATACAAATCTTTTGGTTTCTTCAAGTCTTGATGTGTTACTGCAAATTTTATTTCATTCAATTTGTTTAATATTTTTTGGCGATGTTATTTAATAATTGATGGAATCCATGAATACTATAGAACAGAATCAACCAGAAAGTACGTGGAAGAGGGGACTTTCGAGTGGACTATGCATTCTCCAGCCAACCCGTTCATTACCGCCCACATTGCAACGTACCTGGTGTGAGTTTGGGGTGCGGGGAATGGTGGGAAGAAGGAGAGAGCAGAGCACATACCCAGCGACAGACGTCTCGAATTGGAACCTCCATGTGTGCTGCAGTCTCTCCCCCCCCCCACCACCGCCACCACCATCCGTATGCGCCCCATGTGCTGCTGCTGCCTCCGCCTCGCCCTCCTCCCTCAGCACCACCTCCCAGGTCTCCAGCCCCAACTCCACACTCGCTGCATCTTTCCCCCCCACCGCCACACCTGCTCCCGCTGCCCCAGCTGCTGGTACTACTGTAGCTACTGCTGCTGCTGCTGCCTCGTCTGCCTTGACCACACCTTGCTCCCCAGTCACTGCAGAGGCCCCTTCCGTTTCGACTTCCTTTTCCCCTCCCACTTTCGCTTCCACTTCCTGGTTGCGTTTTCTCTCCTCTCCTTCCTCTCCTTCCTCTCCTTCCCTACCTCCCTTGGCATCCCCCTTCCCCTCCACCACTTCCCCCTCCTGCCTTGAATCCACCCCACCACCCAACCCCCTCTCACTCTCCCCCTCTGCCCGCTCCACGCCCATGGCAGCACGAGCAGCAGTAGCGCCAGCAGCAGCAGCAGAGGAGGGGCCAGCACCAGAGGGGGGGTGAAACCCCCGGGGGGAAACACCAGGAGAAAGCAAGGTGGGGAACCGCGGAGTGACCACAAGGGGGGCAGCGGCGGCCGAGTGGCGTGACAGCCGCTCTGAGTGCGACTGTGGGTCCGGGCTCTCCCCACTCTCTGCTGCACCTGCATCTGTACCAGTAACTGCACCTGCCATGCTGGCTTTGTCCTCTTTGTCCCCTCTAGCCCCCCTTTTCACAGCAGCAGCAATGGCGGAGGCAGCAGCAGCAGCAGAGGAGCCGGCACGGGGCGTCTTGCACTTGGCCCTGGGAGTGGTGGCGACCAGCACGGGGCGCTCCTGCAGGCGCTGCAGGTCGACGAAGTTGCAGCGGCGGATGGCGAAGGGCGGGATGCCGAAGTCAATGGCGCCTGGCGTCAGCCGCACTGCTGCGGCTACCTGCGCGGGCGTTGGGGGGAAGCGGGGAGGGGAGCAAGGGAGAGGGGCAGGTTGGCACGGAGAAAGGGGGGGGAGGGTTTGGAGGAAGTCGCTGCAGGTCGACAAAGTTGCAGCGGCGGATGGCGAAGGGCGGGATGCCGAAATCAATGGCGCCTGGCGTCAGCCGCACTGCTACCGCCACCTGCATGGGCGTTGTGGGAAAGCAAGGAGGACGGGAGCGAGCGGGCAGGGAGGAAGGGAGAAGGGGCAGTGTGGGAGGCAGGCTGGGAGCGGTTGTGCACTCAGCAGCACTCTGTCAGGCGCACTGCTGCTGCCACCTGCGGGGGCGTTGGGCGTTGGGCGTTGGGCGTTGGGCGTTGGGCATTGGGCGTTGAGGGGAAGCGGGGAGTAAGGGAGAGGGGCAGGTTGGCAGAGATAAGGGAGGAAAGACGGACGATGCAGGCGCTACAGGTCCAGGAAGTTGCAGTGGCGGATGGCGCCTGCAGGAAACCAATGGCGCCTGGCGGATGGCGCCTACAGGAAGTTGCAGTGGCGGATGGCGAAGGGCGCTATGCGGAAACCAATGGCGCCTGGCGTCAGGCGCACTGCTGCGGCCACCTGCACGGGTGTGCGGGGGAAGAGAGCACGGGAGGGGGGGGATGAGGGAGGAAGGAAGGGAGGGAGGGAGGGAGGGAGGGAGGGAGGGAGGGAGGGAGGGAGGAGAGGCGACAGGCATCAGAGAGATGGAGACCTTTCCCTCGGGTACTTCAGTTTTGGTTCTTTCCGAGCCTCATTACTACTCATTTGGTTTCGCCATTGCTCATGAGAGGCAAGTTCCTTCAGAGTGGGACGTTGAGAGGCGGGCATTCACTGGAGACTGAGGCTCTTAGCGCAACTCGCTGTGAAAAAAAAAAAAAAGGAAAAAAAGGAAAAAAGAAGAAGAAGAAAAAAGAGGACGCCGAGAGGGCACTCACTCGGTGGCTGGCGAAGTGCACATAGCACGGCACGTCTCTCAGCAGCGACCCCTCCGAGTCCTCACCCGCAGCAGCGCCAGCGGCACCAGCAGCAGCATTAGCAGTGCTAGCGTGAAGCACGGTGGCTGCAGTGGCAGCAGCAGTATCCTGTGGCGGCGGCGGCACGGAAATCTGCAGCCCCTGCAGTCCCTTGCGCTGCCGAAGCAATGGCCACTCGTCCTCCTTTACCTTCTCCTTCTCCGTCTCCTCCTCCTCCTTCCCTCCCTCAAAGGAACTCGCCGCCACGCCAACGACCCCACCCTCCTTCGCCGCACCGCTCTCGTTGGCGGCGGCGGATTTGGCGGCGGCTTTGGCGGCAGCGCGTTGTGACAGTAGATTGGCGGCTTCGACCGCGCTGCGGTGGACGAACGACTCCAGAGCCTTGTCCACGTCAGCTTCCCGCGTGAGCTCGATTATCGCGTCGCGATGGTCGATTTGCAGCAGCGCCTCCTCCTCCGCCGTCATTCCCTCCGCCAAATCCGGCGGCAAGTCAGGCGAGAGGAGCCCTGGTGCTGACGAGGGGAGAGGAATACAAGGAGGCAGTGGCGCGGTCGCCATATCGTCTTGCTGCTGCTTCTGCTTCTGCTGCTGCTGCTGCTGCTGCTTCTGCTTCTGCTGCTTCTGCTTCTGCTGCTGCTTCTGCTGCTGCTGCTGCTACTGCTGCTGCTGCTGCTGCTGCTACTGCTGCTGCTGCTGCTACTGCTGCTGCTGCTGCTGCTGCTGCTGCTGGGTACAGAGCGGCAGGGGAGGGGAGAGCGGAGAGGTAGGTGGAGCTTCTACCGTTAGCGGAATATCTGTTCAGCTGGTAGCAGGATTCTACCGTCTGTTGCCGCGAGAAGGACGTCCTTGCGCTCTAGGTCGAGTCTATTCAGTTGCCGTTCCTAAAACGAGCATAGTTACGTAGAGCATGAGCTGTGTGGTGTCACGGAAAAGCAGCATTTGGTGTGTTGTTCTTGTAGGGGGGCTGCATTTTCTTTCTCTCTCCAATGCGTCATTGCCTTGCTGTCGTGCGCAAAAAAACATTCCTCCAAACAAATGTGCACTCGAGAGACTCGAGCGGAGGAATCTCCTTGCCTCGTTACTCTTCCCCCCCACCCCACCCCAACCCCCCACCCCACCCCACCCCATCCCCCCACATGCTCCCTGCACGGGCAGGAAGTTGAGGAGGAATCTTCGTGTGGATTCCCGCGTCGCTCGGAACACTGTAGCCAGCACAGTAAGCTGGGACTGCAGTTTTGGAATGAGGAAACGAGGGTAACACAGCGCACAGTACAGTTTCAGGGCCTGTCTTGCCACATCGGCATCATAGCCGTATGACGTGTCGAAATGTGCCACGGATGCGCCGCATTGCCTGAGCCTCTCCCGAGTTGGTCCAGTTCGTCGGTTTCCAACGCTGAAGCTGACACGAGACCTTGTGTGACTGAGCTGGAAGGGAGGAGGGAGACTCGCGGTTCCATGAAGAAGCAATCACTGTTCAAGTATTGTATTGTGTATTTAATTGAGGAGGCTATTGTCCTCTTCATGAAAGCTAAGAGCATTTATAACGTCTAAGAGGGTTGGGAGGGCATCTGCAACACTGATGTGCGGCAAATCATGGAATACAGGGGAATTGTAATCAATGGATGGTAGCATCCATTCGGACAAGGATGCGAAAAACTCTTCAAAACGAGGGGTTAGAATCCCCTCCCAGTCAACCTAGGTGATGGAGGGAAGGGATGAGACGTGAGGGGGAGGGGAGGGGAGGGAAGGCGTGGATAGCAGTAGTGGGAGCCATGCACATGCACGATAAACACAACGCAGGGAAGAAATTAAAAAAGCAACAGCCGGAACGACAGGTTGGAGGCCTTACCTGAACTCCTTTGGGGATGTCTGCAGTGACATGCATGTCCGCCGCGGCAAAGAGGCCCAGCATCGACACATAGCCCACCATGGCCGTTCCACGAGCCATGGGCATGAAATTATACCTGGAAGACAGCATGCAGCAAGATGCCACTCAGCGAGGGGGGAGATCGATGAACGCCCGCCAGGGAGATGAGGACGAGGAGGAGAGAGAGAGAGAGGATGAAAGCGGGGCACCCTGTGAATCAAGCAGACACTGGAAATATTGCTGTGGCTTCACCACACCTGGGCAATAAATCTACCAGTAAAACTATCCCTTGGACTGACCAGTAAAATCCGAGACGAAGAATGGCATTGTGGATGCGTCTTCTATAGGCATGGAGGTCCGATGCCTTCATGGAGACGTCCAGATAAGCTTCGCATAGCTCCTGCACACATGCCAGAGATGTCGCATATGCACGCATGCACACACGCACGCATGCACACACGAACGGTGCGAGAGACGGATAGGCTTGGGGTTTAGATGGAGAAATTGGAAGAGCAGGCCGTTGGGACGCCGACGCCTCAACGGTGGTAGGTTGTGGTAGGTTGTGATTCTTGCTGCAGTTTGGGCAGAATTTGGCAAGGCTGGCAGTGGAAGAGTTTGAAAGCTGGAAAAAAAGGCATCGAAACGGAATGAAAGGGAGCAACTGTGGGAGACGACCATTGGCCGGCCGGAGGGAGATGACCGCAAGGGGGACTGCTACGAAATGAGTAGGCTTTAGAGTGAGTGGAAGAGAGCACCTTCCAAGCAGTTTCCATCTCGAAATCGTACTCGTCCCAGCGCGTGGGAATAACAGGGGTCTTGATGGAAAACTCGTAGTAGGTGGGGCTGGGGTGGGGGGAGGAGAGGGGGATGGGTGGGAGAGAGGGGCGGGATGGGTGGGAGAGGGGGGTGGGATGGGATGGGATGGGTGAGAGAGGGGGCGGGGGGTGGGTGGGAGAGAGAGGGGGATGGGGGATTCCATGGAGAGTGATTACGAATGGGTTGGCTGAGATAACACAGGTGGATGGAAGAAGGTGTAACTAATAGAAGAGTGCTCATGCATGAGCACATGCACGGACATGTCCATGCACGCACTTACGTTGCTTGCATGTGGGCACACAGTGAAAGTGGGCCGACAGAAAACCAGAGGCAGGAAAGGCAGCTTTGGGATGGATGGTGGGGGTGGGGGGGATGGTGCATATGTTAGGTGTGGTGGGTATGGTGCATATGTTATGTTGGGTATGGTGGGTATGGTGGGTATGCTGGTGGTGGGTATGTTGGTGGTGGGTATGGTGGGTATGGTGGGTATGGTGGGTATAGTGGGTATGGTGGGTATGGTGGGTATGGTGGGTATGGTAGGTATGCTGCTGGTGGGTATGTTGGTGGTGGGTATGGTGGGTATGGTGGGTATGGTGGGTATGGTGGGTATGGTGCATATGTTATGTTGGGTATGGTGGGTATGGTGGGTATGCTGGTGGTGGGTATGTTGGTGGTGGGTATGGTGGGTATGGTGGGTATGCTGGTGGTGGGTATGTTGGTGGTGGGTATGGTGGGTATGGTGGGTATGGTGGGTATGGTTGGGATTGGTGGCATACGTCTTGACCATGGTGAGTCGAGTGCCATTCATCACCACCCTGCAAACAAGCAAGCAAGGCAATGAGGATTGGGAGCAACATGGGGATTGGGAGCAACATGGGGATTGGGAGCAACATGGGGACTGGGAGCAACATGGGGATTGGGAGCAACATGGTGATTGGGAGCAACATGGGGATTGGGAGCAACATGGGGACTGGGAGCAAGGCCATGAAGATTGGGGCCAATGCCACGCAAATTAGGGGCAAGTGCAGAATCAGGACCAGGAGGAGCAGGGGCTATTTTTGAGGCGCCTCAAAAATAGACTCCTCAAGTGCAGAATCAGGACCAGGAGGAGCAGGGGTTAGGAGCATTGGGAGGTGTTAGAAGGGAAGAGAGGGATGAAAAGGTGCGGTGTGAGGTGACAGCCGAGGGAGAGGGACAGAGCACAGTGGACAGGACATGGCTGGGCAATTGACTTTGCGCAAGCCATTCTGCAAGTAAACGCAAACACCCTTCAGCCTCATTCACTTCACCCTGCCCTTGCCTCTCTCCCTGCCCACGCCTCTCACGCACCCTGGGCGTGCAGTGCTGTGGCAGGGCGTCACCACCCAGTAGTCCTGCCCTATTGCCTTCCATGCGTCCTCTGCTGTTTCTGCTTGCACTACCTGCCACGAGAGTGGGGGCGGGAGCAACAGGAGCAGCTTGCAGCTTCAAGGGCTGGCCGCCCTATAGAAGCAAAGCTGTCTAGAAAGAGAGAGAGAGAGAGAAGAGGGGGAGGAAAAGGGGGTCGGGTGGGGGGGGTGGGAAACAGAGAAGCAGTGTACAATCCTCTCCCCCCACTCCCCTCCCTCCCCGCCCCCTCCCCCCCACCTGTAGCAAGGTGGACGGACGGACCTGGTGGACGGCGGTGTGGGAGAGAGGCACAGGCTGCTCGTAGCCGTTCCACACCATGTGCCTGTGCCGCACCTGCTGCTTCATTATCGCAAACGCCCTGCGTGCAGAGCGGACGTGGTGAGATCAAGTCAAGGGCATCGTGCGTGAGAGGGTGGCAGAGAAGGCAAGCAGGAGGAGAGGAGAGAACACGGAGCTGGGTGGAGCTGTTGTGAATAGAATCGCCACCCTCCGAGGACACAGTCTTGCGCACGCCTGACCGACAGCACAATCCTCCGAGCAAGAGGAGCAAGAGGAGCAAGAGGAGTACGAGCAAGAGGAGCAAGAGGAGCAAGAAGAGCAAGAGGAGCAAGAGGAGTACGAGCAAGAGGAGCAAGAGGAGTACGAGCAAGAGGAGCAAGAGGAGTACGAGCAAGAGGAGTACGCGCAAGAGGAGCAAGAGGAGTACGAGCAAGAGGAGCAAGAGGAGCAAGAGGAGCAAGAGGAGTACGAGCAAGAGGAGCAAGAGGAGCAAGAGGAGCAAGAGGAGTACGAGCAAGAGGAAGCGTTCGGGAAAAAGGGGGAGAGCGAACTTGGCGGTGGTTTTGATTGACGTGGGGGTTCAGGGAAGAAACGGAGTGGGTAGTATAAAATATAAACATATTTATACACACATAAGTATATACATATGAAAGCAGCTGAAGAGAAAAACGAGGGATGGGGTGGGGGGGGGGAGGGGAGGGAGGGGGTACCACCTGTCAAAGGCAAAGTAGTATTTGTTGCTCTTGAGCTGGCTGACCAGCATGGCAGTGACAGAGCCAAAGCCATCCTCAAACTCCTTGCGCCTGGTGTGTGAGGGTTGTGGTTAATGCCGCGAAGGCCAACAATACAAAAGCACACACATTAGTAGGAGGAAAAGGTTAGGAGAAACGGGAAGAGAGAGAGGGAGTAGGGGAGGGAGAGGAAGAGGTCGAGGGAGGGTAAATGTTCAAGTTGAACATTTACCCTCCAATCACAACGTTGCTCATGTTCACATGCCCTAAGTTCGTGCAATTGTGTGTGTGTGTGTCAGCATGTTCAGATGTACATGTGCACACATGGATGGCTGCATGTTCATTCGTTCGTACGTGAGCTTGTCAATCCACACTGCTGGCTCAATGGGTTCCCCCAGCTGCCTCCACCGCACCACTAGGTCGTAGATGTCCCGCCACCGCCGCACATATGATGCTCCACTCTTCCTCCTCCAACCTTTGCCCTGCTCCTGCTCCTGCTGCTCCTGCTGCTTCTGCTGCTGTCGTTGCTGCCGCCTCTTCCCCCTCTGTCTTCCCCTTGCACTTTCCCCCTCCTCACTACCCCCTCCACTCTCCACCTCTCCCATCCTCACCGCCCTTCCCTTCCCTCCCTCCCCTCCCTCCCCAACCCCCTCTCCCTCCCTCTCTCTCCTCATCCTCTTCCATGTCTCCTGCACCATATCCCTCACATCCAGAATCGCCAGCCCCGCCATCCTATGCTGCCGCCTGTTCCGCAAAAACCCATTGCACCAATACTGCGTCCTCTTCCCCAGCTCATCCGCAGCCGCCAGCATGCGCCGAACTTGCGCAGAGAACGTAACGTTGTAACCGCCGGACTCCGCGGGTGTGAGCTTAAGCGCGGGGCGCAGCGGCTGCAGGTGGTAGCCAGGGAAGAGCGGCGTGTACGCGATGCGCTTGGCCCAGAGTTCTTTAAATGTGGGGTGCATGTCATCGTCCACGCTGTACGCTGTCATGGGCTTGGCCCGCCTATGTGCCAGGTACGCTGTCAGCTCGCGCTGGAGAGGGAAAATACAGAGGGAAAAAGGTGCGGTGCAGGTGACACAGATGCATAGTTAGATGAATCAGCAATGCTGTATGTTGTCATGGGGTTGGTTCGGGGCTGTGCCAGTTATGCTGTCAGAGGACCGGGTGGAGGTTGGGTGTGGTGTGTGCAATGGACATTTGGGTTTTGACTTGGCTTGGGGAAAAGAGAGAAGGGCCCACCAAACCTGGTTGGGGGAAGGGCTGTGAAACCAGAAAGTCAACTGACCGCACACGCAACAGTCCCACTGGGTAGAAGGCCATTTTTTAGGCGCCTCAGAAATAGAACCTCAAAAAACAACTGATCTCATGCGCAACAGCTGCACCTGGCAGAAGGCCTGGACCTCTCCTTGGTTGGTTTTGAGTCAACTCAAACGCCCGGCAAAACAGTTAGTCATAACCGCACAACCCCCACCTGGTAGAAAGCCTGCAACTGTTTAGTCTGATCCACGCCAGGCGGTTTCGGAAAATACTAGGGTAGGGATCCAACTGATCGCACGTGCAGCAGGCGCACCTGATAAGAGGATCACACACGCAACAACCCGCACCTGGTAGAAGGCCTGGAACTGCTTGGTCTTTTGAGGCGCCTCAAAAGTCGGCTTTTTGAGTCGACTCAAAAATCACATGGTAGAAGGCCTGGAACTGCTTGGTCTTTTGAGGCGCCTCAAAAGTCGGCTTTTTGAGTCGACTCAAAAATCACCTGGTAGAAGGCCTGGAACTAGGGATGGGCAGGGGGCGAGTCGAGTAAAACTTGCCTCGAGTAATTATGACTCGCCTCCCTTAATTGGCGAGTCGAGCAATACTTGAGTCGAGCTTTTTTCTCAAGGGCCCGACTCGTTTACTCGTTTTTTAGACGAGTAAAATTTTTACTCGGGGCGAGTAGTTTTTACTCGCCCTGAGGCAAGCATTACTCGACTCGGGCCATTGTTCCCCACTTCCCTTTCTCTCACATTCTGGGAGGGGTGCTTTTAGGGGGCCAGAGTTGTAAGTCCAGCTGTGCATTGCCATGCAATGCACGTTTTGAGTGTGAACAAGGGCAATGAGGTTGTGACAGGTGCCTATAACCTTTTTTGCAAAGGTCTGCCCTTGAGGTTGGTGTCCAATCACCACGTCCCGTGACCACCACGTGCTGGCAGGTTGGGTCAGGTGCTGCAGAAGGGAAGAGCCTTCTCCGTTCCATGTGTGCACTAGATCAATAATTGCAGCAACCAACAAAGACAGTTGCACATTTGTTATGATAAGTTGACGCTGTCACGGGGGTATAAATAACCAACAAAGACAGTCACTGATCAAGTCAGGGAGAGAGATGACATCGAGGGCAAGCAAGGGCTTGTCAAGTGTCGGGGCAAGGGCAAGGCAAGGGCAGCCAGCCAGCCAGGCAAGCAAGTCCCCGACGTCGCCTCTATCACATCCCCTCCTCCACCTCCACCCCCAAGTCCTCCACCTCCTCATCCCCAGTGACCGGCGCGTCGGCGAGCCGCTCGCCGGGGTGCGACGCAATCCATGACTTCAAAGTCATGCAGGCGCGCACACGCTCGGCCCCAAGCCGATGCCGCTTCCATGTGATAAGGTTGCGGCTCTGAGAGAAGACTCTCTCGCTTGCCGCCGACGTAGCGGGGATGGCAAGGTAATCCCTGGCCATCGCCTGCAGTCCGGGAAGGTCCGACCTGCGGCGCCAGTAGGCAAGCGGCGATGCCCAGATCGGCTCCAGCGGCTCATCCACATACAGCTGTATCTCGTCCTTGACCTGGGAGGATTGCTGGCTGCGGAGCTGTGTGAGCTGGGCAACCAAACTGTCACCGTCGTCATCATCTCCCCCGAACGCTGAGCCGAAACGGCCGGGGACATCGTCACTTCCATCCCCTCCCATCCTCCCCATCCCACCACCCCTCACGACCTCAGCGTTCCCCGCTGCCTCACGGACCTTGATCATGTAGGGCAGCCACTTACCGCGCACCAGATCTAGCACATCAGCCTCCTGCACCTGGTCAACAACAGAGGTGACGAGGGAGCCACGCGGGAGGCTGAAGTAGCCCAGCTTCATGGACGGGTCCAGAAACGTCGCGATGCAGAGCTCATCGCTACTGCTGCAGTAGTACTCCTGCAGTTTGGGCAGAGCCGCACCGATGCACGCAGTGATGAGGGGGGGGGGGGGTTCGCGGGGTCCTGCTGCAGCTTGTCCAACCTGCCCATGAGTTCGTTGAACTGCGGCACCACCCGGCTGACGGTAGGATACTGGGACCCTTCGGCGGCCAGAGTGACGGCGTTGAATGGCTTGAGGAAAGCAGCGAGTACCTCAAGCGTCCGCCACTGCTCAGGGCTGAGGCGTAGTTCCGCAAGGCGCCTCGTCTCGCGGGTAGTGGACTGCGGGGCGGGGTGTGTCATGCAATTGGCGGGGGCGGGGTGGGCGCCAATGTGGCGATCCAATGGAGTGTGTCACACTTGTGGGGTTGCGCGTATGGCTGCATGTATGGCGGCATGTATGGGTGCATGTATGGCTGCGTGTACAGCTGCGTGTACGGCTTCATACGGCTACATGTATGGCATCTGAAAAGGCCGGCGGGGGCCAGCGTCACACTTGCTTAAGAACAGCAAATGCACCGCGAAGGAAGGCTAGTTAACTTGCCCAATGGGGAGGAGGCTCACCCCAACGGCGCGGCGGAAGAAGGCATCCAGTGCCTCTCGGAGACGAAGGCCACGTGTGATCATGTTGAAGGTCGACCCCCAACGCACATCCATGTCCTGTCGTAGCTTAAGGACCGGCTGTGTAGGATATTGTCGGCGCTGCTCCTCCTCGAACTGCAGCACCTTCTGGGGCCTGAACCCGATGAAGGTCGCGCATTCGCGCAGAATGCCTAGCGGTTCCTTCACCTCCTCAACCCCCCGCAATACCTGCTGCACTGCAAGATTGCAGATGTGCGCGAGGCAACTGGGGAGGGAGTGGAGGAAGAGAGGGGGAATGGAATCTGGCCGGCTAAGGGCCGGGACCATGTGCTTATTGGTACCCGAGCACGTGGCAGCAGATGGGATTATGTAGGGCAGCATGGCTTAAAACCTTACCGGATGTGCAGGCCAGTGCTGAATAGGCGAGGAAACCTGTCGCCAGGGCCCTGCCTCGACAACCACTGCATTGCAGCAATGTTCGTGGAGGCGTTGTCCGTTGTGACCGCCATGCAACGGCCCACCAGCCCCCAATCCAGAACCACTTCCTCCAGCACCGCCGCCACGACGGCGGCAGTATGCCTGGCTGGAAGCGCAGCGAACTCAAGCGTAGCCTGCCTGAGTTCGAACGCGGTGGTCAGCCAGTGGCCGGTGACCGCCATGTACCCGCGATGGTTCTCGCCCGACCAGATGTCGGTGGTGAAGGACATCGCCCCCCCACCTGCGGCAACTGCCACCTCCAGCTTACTCATGGCGCGGGCTGCACGGGACATGCGGACAAGGCCCCGTGTCATGGCACCGCGCGATGGGATCACACCAGGTGCCCCACACTGGACGTTGGAGGCAGTCATCATGCGGCGGTACTGGTTTGGCGGGGGCAAGGCAGCAAGGGGTCGCGGGTGATGGACGTATTGCTATACGGGGTTTAGCATGTGCTCTGCAGCGTGACGAGGTGGGCGCACACAAGAGGCATGCAACAAGGGCAGAGTGGTGGGGTTGGGTGGTGGGCTTACGGTCGGCCGGTCGACTATGCTGAAAGCCAGATCTGCGTCGACGATGAACTCAATTATCGTCTGCCGCAAGTAGCTCTGGTCAAGGCGAGCCTGCATGTAGCGTGTCATGCTCTGCTGACCTCCCTGCCCCGACTCAGAAGGAGGGAGCAGTGGCCACCAGCCATGGCCATCCCATGCTAGCTTTCCGTCAGGGACCTCCCCAGCATCCCCGTACCCGCCCTCGGGGAATAGTTCGTCGGGCCCCACCTCCCCTCCCTTCCACCTGCGCCCCCATATCTCCCAGTGGTGCAAGTGTTTGCGCTGCATGTGCGAACGGCCGGTCGATGTGTTGCTGCCAGCAAAGGAGAGGGCTTTCCCGCACTTCCGACAGCGCCTCTTATTCCCCCACTCGGTCACCACGTCGAAGCACTTGGCGACCGGGATGTCATCATCATCGGCCGTCTTCGCTCCTTTCGTGGTTCCAGCTGCTGCCTTGCCTGTGGTATTCGGGGGGGTGGGCTTCCCACTCCTCCCCCCCCCAAAACCCGCCTCTCCTCTACCACCAGGAGCTGCCAAGCCACCACCACCAGCCGCACCTCCCTGCTTTCCACGCTTCTCCTTCGCCCTCCCCGTCTCCTTCTCTTTCCCCACCCCCGTATCCTTCTCCGTCACCTTCTCCTTGGCCGTCCCTGTCCCGGATCCCCTTCCACCACCCTTAGAGCCCATGGTTGAAGGTCGGAGGTTGCCATCATCCGCCTCAACCTCCAACCCATCCAAGGCATCCTCATGCTCTTCTTCTTCATCGCCGGGGTGGAAACCCTTCTCCGAATCGTCACCCGACTCGGACGAGCTCTCCTCACTCTCCTCACCCCCCCCCTGCTCCCCGTCCGCCCCCTCCTCGGCAACAAGCACCATCGCAAGTGCACCAGCGTCCCCCCCCCCCTTGCCACTCCCAGCCCCATCGGAAACCCCTGGCCTCGAGGGGCCAGCGTTGCCAACACCTGACCCACGGCCGCCTCCCCCCCCCCTCACACCGGCGTGCGCCGCCTTCAACTTTCTGGCAGCCTCAAGCTCTGCCTCGAGTACAGCCTGCTTCAGCCGCCGCTGCTCGACGCTGGTAGGCACACCAACGTCCTCCCCTGCCTCATCTTCGCCACCCCCACGGTGGCGCTTAGAGCCTCCAGCACGCCCCTTAGGAGGCATTCCGGTCAGTTAGAGGAGAGCGTTGAACAGTGCAATGCCCGCTGGTCTCTTGCGTTTTCCTTTAGGACTCAGATCTAGGATTGTTGCAGGCCAAAACTGAAAAGGATCAACAATCCTTGCCACAGCTCTAAGTCGAGGCTAGGTGTAGTTAGACTAACGGATCTAGTTAATGAAGAAAGCACCCATGGCGTTAAATAAACGGATCTGCATTAGGAGACAGATCTAGGATTGTTGCTGGCCAGATCTGTAAAGGACCAACAACCCTTGCGACAACTCTACGTCTCCTAGATCCTAACGGATCTGGTTTAAGAAGAAAGCACCCAAAGCGCTTTGGAAACGGAGCTGCAGTAAAGTAGTGTGTGTCCTAAAACGAAACGCCAGAGCTTGGCCGACTCTGAAATAATGAACTGGCCAAGTCAAAATTCTGAGTTTTGTGCCAGCGCACCCGAGTTGCGATGGCACAAAATTGACGCGAGCCCAATTTTTGCTCGCGAGCAATTTCTGCTCGCGAGCAAAAACAGTGCAGGCGAGTAATTGTTACTCGCGAGTAAAAATTACTCGCCTGGACCAGGCGAGTAACATTCGAGTACTCGAATGCTCGACGAGTAAACTCGACTCGACTCGGGGCGAGCAATTTCCAGAGGAGGTTGACTCGTTACTCGGGAAAAACGAGTCGAGCAAACGAGTCGAGTTTTTACTCGCCTCGATTGCCCATGCTTACCTGGAACTGCTTGGTCTTTTGAGGCGCCTCAAAAGTCGGCTTTTTGAGTCGACTCAAAAATCACCTGGTAGAAGGCCTGGAACTGCTTGGTCTGGTCGACGCCAGGGGGCAGGTGCATGGTGAGGATGGCGGAGTATGCTTGGATGGCCTGCGGGAAGTGCCCCAGGGCGTGCAGGCACGACGCCTCCATGTACCGCAGGTCCAGGTCGTTGGCGTTGGCTGATTTTAGTCCCTGCCGTGCGATCTCCATTGCCTCCCTGGTGTGTGGTGTGTGGGGTGTGGGGTGGTATACGTGGTGCAAGGTGCTTGTTATGATGTGAGCCGCTGGAGGAAAGTGCCCCAGGGCGTGTAGGCTCGGCACCTCAATGCAAGGTGCTTGTTATGATGTGATGTGAGCCGCCTAGCGAGTACCGCAGGGGCCACGGCGTGGCGTGCATACGTGCATATGTGCATTGCGCCATCATGAATGTATGCACACACACCAGTAACGAGCTGAAGAAGAAAACGCAACTGAACCTGTGGTACCCCATGCCGTGCTTCAGAGCCGAAGCTTACACACACACACACACACACACACACTACTCACCTGTGGTACCCCATGCCGTGCTTCAGAGCCGAAGCTTACACACACACACACACACACACACACACACACACACACACACACACACACACACACACACACTACTCACCTGTGGTACCCCATGCCGTGCTTGAGAGTCGAGTACAGGTGGTAGCCCAGAAGATTGCTGCCAACAGGCCGTCAAGGGGGAAGAGGCACGATAACAGGAGGGAGGGGGCAAGGTAAGGGCAAAAAGTCGAAGGGCCGAGCAGGAGGAAAGGGGGAATCAATATACAGCCATTCCCGCACTCGTGTCAGAACCTTGCACGCTTGGCTCGGCTCAGAGTAACCCAAGGGCATGCTGACCAGGAAGCCAGCTCAGTTCAATTCAGCTGGTCAGTTCTCCAAGCCACAACGAGGGGGCTGCTGTGCCATGGGTCTCCACACAGCAGTTGAGTTGAGTCGACCGATGAGCCCCTAGACTCTGCGGTCGGGTTTAGGGATTAGCTTCGGCCTGCAGTAACCTGGACAGCATGAGGAGTCTGTTTTTGAGGTGCCTAAAAATAGACCTCTCAACGAGGGATCTGCTGTGCCATGGTTCTCCACACAGCGGTTGAGTCGACCGATGAGCCCCTAGACTTTGCAGTCGGGTCCAGGGATTAGCTTCGGTCTGCTGTATCCTGGACAGCGCTTTGAGGGACTTAGGCGGCAGCAGATGCAAGGCACAATCCCACCTTGGCTCCTTCTTCAGCACCTGGCGTGTGGTCCACCTCCTCGCGCGTCATGTTTTATGTTCTTTAGAATTCTAAAGAACTCAGCACCTGTGGTCCACCTCCTCGCGCGTCTCCTCTTTCTGCTGTACCCTTGACATCAATGGAGGAGCATCAGCGATTCTCTAAAGCAGAAAACGGGCACAAAATTCGCTCACACAGCCCGCCCACAAAGCCCGCCCACACAGCCCACCGTGGCTCCTTCTCCTTCACCTGGGCTGATCTCCTTCTCCTTCAGCTGGGGCAGGCGCTCAAGTACCCTTCCTCTCCTCGGCCTCCTCTATGTGCGACCCCTCCATTTAGGTGCATCAACAACGCGCAAGGCAGAACAAAAAACAGAGCCCACCCACTCACCCGTACAGCTCACCTTGGTTCGTGCGCCAGCGCTTGGCGGTACACCTCCTTGGCCTCAGCTATGCATGACTCCTCCTTGAGCGCCTGCCCCAGCTGCGAAGATCAGAGCCAGACTCAGAGCCCAACCCACCCGCCCAGCTCACCTTGGCTCCTTCGCCAGTGCCTGGCGGTACATCTCCTCGGCCTCCTCTATGCGCGACTCCTCCTTGAGAGCCTGCCCCAGCTGCACGAGCAGCCCCTTGAAGTGCGGATCCCGCTGCTGCACGGTAAGGAGAAGGGGTATGGCCGCTGCACAGTCGCCCCCATGCATGAGAGCCTGGGCCTGGGGAAGGGCGAGGGGGGCAGAGGGAGAAGGGAAGTAGGGAGGTGGGGAGGGTAGGGGGGAAGGGGGAGGGGAGGAGAGATAAAACGGAGATATGAGAGCAGGTGGCCAGTCAACAGGAGCGCCTTCCCCCGCTGCACGAGCAGCCCCTTGAAGTGCGGATCCCGCTGCTGCACGTTGAGGAGGAGGGGTATAGCTGCTGCACAGTCGCCCCCATGCTTGTGCGTTGCGAAGGAGTTCGAAGATCCAGGGAGGTGGGTGGGGAATGAGGGGGGGGGGGTGAGGGTTGGGTACAGGCGCAGAGGTGCCATTGATTACTCCAGGTCAGGGGCACATGAAAACCCCGCGATTCTACTCCCAAGAGCCCAGCCCCACCCTTACGCCCCAAATCCAAGAGCCCAGGCCAGCCCAGGCCAGTCCAGGCCAGACCAGGCCAGACCAGGCCAGACCAAGCCAGCCCAGGCGAGGCGAGGCGAGGTGGCATGGAGAGTGATACCAGGAAGAAGAGTGCGTGCGTGTTGTTCGGCTCGTTCGTGGTGACGGTCCGCAGGTCGCTGAGCGCCTGGAAGATGAACCGCGCGTTGAAGTACGCTATGCCTGGTGGGGGGGTGTGGGGGGAAGGGGGAGACGAAGGGGGTTGGTTTGGAGGAGAAGGGAAGGGAGATCTGGATCGTTCTGTCAAGCGCTGAGCTGATCGTTTGCAGACATTTGAATGCTGCTGACCGCCTGGAAGATGAACCGCGCGTTGAAGTACGCTATGCCTGGTGGGGGAGTGGAGGCAGATGTGACGGGGGGGGTGGAGGAGAAGGGAGCCCTGAATTATTATACCAGGCTACAGCTAAATGCGGCTGAGAGCGTGGAAGTTAAAGCGCCGTTGAAGTACGCTATGCCTGGTGGGTTGGGGCCGGGATGAGGAAGAGGGTGGGAGATGGGAGAGGAGGGGGGGAGGTTGTGGAGGGACAGAGAAGGGAAGAAGGGTGGGAAACGAGTTGAATACGCAATGTCTGGTGGGGGGGATGCGGAGGGGAGGAGGACACGGAGGAGGGAAGGAGAGGAAGGAGAGGAAGGGGAGGAAGGGGAGGAAGGGGAGGGAGGGGAGGAAGGGACTGAAATGAAGTGCGAGCAGTGGGAAAAGGCAGGGGATGCAAGGAGGCGGCGATGAGATGGGAAACGGAAAAAAGCAGGGGAGACACAGAGGCTGCTCCATGCTAAAAATAGCCCTCAAGGGGTTTTGGTACAGTCTGCGACAGGGTCGTCGTACTTGTTCCGTGATTCATGGAGTGACATGACTGACAGCCATACCATACCTCACTCGCTCCTTGAGTCCAGGCGTCTCTTACACTTACTCTTACCTTGCTAGCTCCGTGCGTGCAAGCGCCTTTACCTCGCTCCGTGTGTGCAGCCCAGTCTGTTGGGCGAGCTTCGATCACGGCTGTAAGATCCTTAATCGCCTGATGCATGCACGCACACACGGGCGGACCGGACATGCACGAGTCAATGGACGCAAGCAGAACAGAGATTTGGGGGGGGCGGTAAGGGTAAGGAAAGGGGTTGGGGAGAGGGGGGAAGGGGGAGCGGGGGAGGGGGAGAAGAAAGAAGGGGAGGTGGCAAGGGTATAAGGATATAAGCATTGACAGTCTGGGTTGCAATGGGGAAGCAGCAGTGGCAGTAAGCAAGAGAGCAGGGTGGTGAGGCCTGTCTGTCTCTACTTTAAGGTGCCTCATTAACTGACAGTCTGGGGCCGAAACCGGGACGCAGCAGCAGCAGCGGGCGTAAGCAAGAGAGCAGGGTGGTGTGGTGGCGCTTGCCTCGTCATTCTTGCCCATGGCCGTGTACGTCTGCCCTCGCCTCCTCAGAGCCTCATGAAATGACGGATTGATCTCCAATGCCTGCAGGCGAGGGTAGATGTAGGACATTGGGAGAAAGAAAAGAGAAGGGAAGGGAGAGGGTGGACAGGGGGAGCGTTGGAGAGAGGAGAGAAAGAGGCCAATCGTCCAGGCAAGAGACACTGCCGGATAGTCTGCCTAAGGTACAACATCAATATCACGAACATCACCGGTTTTCCGTTATGAAAGAGGTTCAGAATAGTGCATAATCTAAAGAGTCAGGCACCATCTATACAGTCATGATGGCACGGCTGGCAGCACTTACCTTGGTGAAGTCGCCCACAGCGTCCTGGTACCGGTTCATGAGGGCATAGATTGTTCCGCGGTACATCAGCGCATGGTCCGGAAATAGCTGCTGCTCCAACACCTGTAGGTGTGTGCATGTGTGCGTGCATGCCGTATGCGTGCGTGCGTGTGTATGTGCATACGTGCATGTGCGGGCATGTGCGTGCATGCATGTGTACGTGTGTGTGTGTGTGCAGTGCACATGGTTGATTGGGACCAAATTGGGGCGACAGACGATGAGAGGGGGACGCGAGGGAGGGGGGGAAGAGCGGTGAAGAGGAGGGAGCATCTGGGTGTTACGGTGGGGGAGGAAAAGGACGAGTGCACGACACGCAGGCATGGCATGGCATGGCATGGCTTGGCATGGCATGGCTTGGCATGACAGAGGTTGTGCAGGCATGCCATACCTGTGACGTAGTGGTGGCTGTGAGGTGAAGTGAGGTGAAGTGACAGCATGGAGCCAGTCGGTTAGTTAACTGGTTGCACAAGGGTGCGGGAGTGCATTTTGCATGCGACTAAAAAATGTTTGCACAGGAGTGCAGGCGTGCAGGGGTGCGAGGTGCAGGGGTGCAGGGGTCCAGGGGAGCAGGAGTCCAGGGGTGCAGGAGTGCAGGGGTGCGTGCAGGGGTGCAGGGACGATGAGGGAGAGCAGACTGACCTTGTTGAAGATGTCAACGGCCTTAGTGTGCTCTCCTTGCATCACCTGACACACACACACACACACACACACACACACACACGCACACACACACACACACACACACACACACACACACACATACACGCACGCACGCATACACACACACAAAGGTGCACGTATATGAGTGAACATGCAACAGCAGCAGCAGCAGCGACAAGAAAGACAACTGCAATGAGCACGATCTTTGGTGTCATGGCCTGGTATGGTAGAGAAACGCATGGTATGGTAGGCTATGCTATGCAATGGAGACGGTGCGGTCTGGCATGGTATCAAATTGCATGATTTTAGCATGATATGGCACCGCATGGAATGGAATGGAACGAACTACTTGGCATGGCGTGGGCCGCAATTGCATGGCATGGCATGAGATGCTACGGATGCATCCACACACCAGTCTGACAGCAGCAGACATGAACATGTCTAGTGTTCTCCGCACTTCACTACTGGGATCCTGCTCCTCTGACCCACCATCCCCACTGCCCCTGCTGCCCCCCCTCGCATTGTCCTTGCTGTTTCTGTGGCTGCCATCACTGTTGCTGCCGCTGCTGCTGCCGCTGCTGCTGACCCTGCTCTTGGAATGCCTTGTGTTGCTGTCGCTCCTACCCTTGGCCCTGTTGTCAGATTGGCCTTCAGACACACTGCCACTGCTGCTGCTGCTCCTGCTGCTGTAAGTGGTAGCGGTAGTGGAGGCAGAAGAGCTGCTACTGCTGTTGGTGGCTGGACTAGCCCTGGTGGGAGAGAGAGGGGAAGCAAGACGGCAGGGGGCCGGGACAGAGGGATACAGAGAGAGGGCGTCACTTCTGAGGCAGGCAGGAGCCAATGAGCCAGCCAGAATATCACTGGCACATTGCGTACACACAAGCTACCGCCTGCAGTTGCGATGCCAGCCAGCCACGTGGTCAACAGAACAGAATGGACTGCTGTGGCACCATCACACACAGATTGAATCTGGAGCCATATTTTTGGAATGAAATCTCTGAAAAGGTGACTCCAATCTGTCTATTCTGCCCCCGCCCTCCCCAGAACCCTCACCTGGGCTCTCCCTTTGACGGCAGGAGCTGCTGCGGCACCAGCACACAGAGCTGCAGCTCATGTGCCGCAACCAGGGGGGGTAGAGAGGCGCCGGAGGGGCAGGGGCACAGGGGAGCGCCTGGAAGAGACAGGGATGGGAGAGCTGGGCAGGAACCCGGCCCATCGCCTGCCTGCTCTGGCTCTTCTTCTGATGCTCCCCATTCTCCCCTCCATGCTCGCCCTCCTCCTTCTCCTCCTTTCCCTAGGTGCCGTGGCTCAGCTGCAAGGCGGTGGAGAGACGAATCTGCAGCAGAGGGTAGAGTAGGTCAAGAAGAGACATGTGATGTGACGAGGGGGTTGGGGATGGGAGGAGGGCAGCACAGCAAAGGGACAGTGCGCACACCAGCCGGTTGCCGACACCTGGGCCCTTAACCTGGGCGACCTCTACTCCATCCTCGAGGCAGAGGAGCCCCGCTGCTGTAGGAAGAGGGGGGGTGGGGGGGGGTACGGGGGTGCGCGGGGATCCTGCAGGGGCGGCATTCCTTGAGCTATGCCTTTCTTAGTCCGTGTTCGTTTGTGTTAGTGTGTGTCTTGCTGGTTCACTGTTGTGTGTTCCCTATTGGCCTTCTCAGTTGGACTCAGGTGGTGGTGGTGTTATCAATGACCTCGTCCGCTTGAGAGAGGGAGTGAGCGAGATACACAGGATAGAGAGAAGGAGAGAGATAATCTGCGAGGAGAGATGATCTGCGAGGACAGATGATCTGCGAGGACAGATGATATGCGATGGAGAGATGATCTGCAATGGAGAGATAATCTGCGATGGACGGAGAGATGATCTGCGATGGAGAGATGATCTGCGAGGAGAGGTGATCTGCGTGGGAGAGATCATCTGCGAGGGAGAGATCATCTGCGATGGAATGGGGGCACCAATGAGGTGGAGAGGAAGCGGGTAGTGCCAGGAATGCACCTGAAGTGAGCAACATACTTGGAATAAGGAATGCACGCCAGAAGGCGAATACACTAGTGATGGATGGACCCTATTGTTTTAGGCGCCTCAAAAATAGACTCCTCACGTCAGAAGGAGAATGCACCAGTGATGGATGGAGCCTATTTTTGAGGCGCCTCAAGAATAGACTCCTCACGCCAGAAGGAGAATACACTAGTGATGGATGGAGCCACCCACCTGGCGTGAGAAGGAGAATACGAGGGCAGGAGGAGGGGAGGTGGGTGGCCGACAGCGACGGGGCAACCATGCTGAGGGTGTTCTGTGATTGTCCTGTGCCATGGCTTGGCCTGAAACATGATGCTCTCCGAGGGGAGCTGATGTGACATCCCATGCCATGCCATGCCATCCCATGCCACACCATGCCATCCCATGCCATGCCATGTCAAGCCATTCGACCTCAACACACCCCATCAGAACTCATTTCTTCGCATTCGCTCTTTTCGTGACCCACATCTCATCCATATATTCAACACCATCCCATCTCATCCCATCCCATCCCATCCCATGCCAATCAATCGCATTTCAATTCAAGCCGGGTGGTGCAAATGCAACACAGAGCTGGTTAGCAGCAGCAGCAGCAGCAGCGGGTTCAACGACAGAGTAACAGCAGTAGCACCAGGAGCCACAGCAGCGACATCTATTCGACATTCGAAGGACTCCCAAGGCAACTCCAGGGTCTACTCTACTGAAACAAATAACACAAACAGCAGCGTTTTATCCACAATGCAGACAACGGCGGAGCTAAAAAATCCGACCAAAGGCGGTAGACACGAGCGGCAACGTTCCAAGGCAGAGAAGCGCCACGCCTCCTTTCGCTGAACTAACCAGAGAAGAGACCCTGGTGCAGTCTCGGCAATCCCTAGGGAAGCGCCATGCACGGCCGACACGGCCCAGTGTCGCAAGGCACGACCACAAGTGACCCTACTCTCCCCGCCTTCAGCCATCCGCCGTTGCACTGACGGCTTGCCGTCTGGCGTTTCGCCTTTCGCCGGCTGGCCGACTGGTTTTTGTCCTGCTGCGAAATTGACAGCATTCGCATGCGTCTGCCATGGTGACGGGGTCCCGAAACGGCCGTCGCTTTGCCACGTGGCGCTGAACACGTGGCACGATGATAGGTTCAACGCGAGGCACGCGAGAGTGACAGCGGCGGGAAGAGCCATGCCGTACACCGACTTAGCATAAAGACGTTCAACTAGCTGCACGCGACATGTTTACAGTGGTTATGTCAGATGTGACTCGAACGGATCGGAACAACATGACGAAAAACAGCAGGGAGTGGAGTGGAGCATTGTGGCAGGTGCAGATCACCCATGAGGGATGGTGTAAGGAAATGGTATTTCCTTATCACGTGCTTCAGTTAGTAAGGCGTGCATTGCTATAACGGGATTGCCACGTAGCTCTACCAATAAATTCAAATCTCGGTACCCAAATGTGGCCTCCTGACTAGCCGCATGCACTTTGCCCGCCTTGTTGTTACATGCCTAGATCTGGGCGCTTCACGCCAATAAACTAACCACAAGTCTTAGCTCTGCCGAGCCACGACAGTGTGCTCTAGGCTAGCTATACACGTGCTCCCTGCTGTTTTGATGTTGCCTCATTGTATTGTCTTCCTCGCTAATCAATTATTCGACACTGCAATTTATTACACCTGGCCATCAGAGCCAACGATCCTCAGCCTTGCGCTTTAGTTCCGCTGCAATACCGACACATAGGGAGGCTGACGCCCTATGCTTATTGCATATCCGTTGTCTTGGTAATATTTATCATCCGCCTGAGTTCATCCCCATTTTCCGCCCCCATACTTTTCACACCAAAGAAGGACAACGGGTACCGAATGTGCATTGAACATGGTAACTATCAAGTCACGTTACCCTATCCGTCGCGCCGACAAACTGATCGACCAACTTCGCAAAGCTCGCTTCTACTCGAAAATAGATTTACAAGGGGTTTATCACCAGATTCGTGTAGTCGCAGCCGACTGTCACAAGACCGCGTCTCGTACTAGGTACCGGAGTTTCGAGTATGTATTTATGCCCTTCGGACCGACGAACGCCCCAACGACTTTTCAGATGACCATGAACCAGATCTTCAGTTCGCTCGTAGATAAGTTTGTTATAATTTAACTAGACGAGATACTGATTTACAATGAGACTCGGGCGCAACACTTAAAGGATCTCGAAGCAGTTTTCACGCTACTGCAGGAGCATCGGCTGCTCACGAAGGGATCTAAGTGTGAGTTCTTACAAAATAGTTTAGAATTTGTAGGCCACGTCATCTCCGCTAAGGGCGTCGAAGTGGACCCCCCCTCGAGACCGTGCAAGCCCGGCTATGAACCTACAGGAGCTGCAAAGTTTTTTTGGTTTCGTACATTACTTTCGGAGATTGATCGCGAATATGGCGGGGGTAACTGTACCGTTATCCGACCTGCTGTGGAAAGGGACCGAATATAGGTGGAGGGAGGAAGAGCAAGCAGCCTTCGCCGCGCTTAGCCCCTGTCCTTCACATCATCGATCCTCACCGTCCGCTCGAAGTCATCACTGACCCCAGCAACGTCACCATTAGAGAAGTACTGTTACACGACTTCGGCAAAGGGCTGCAGCTAATCGCGTACGAGTCACGAAAGTTATACCCGCCCGAGCAAAACTATCCGATACACGACAAGGAGATGCTCGCGATTGTGTACGTCTTAAAAGTGTGGCAGTGCTATATGACAGGCACAAACGTGATAGTGCGGATAGGCCATCGCAGCCTACAGTACATCCATGCACAGCCACTGCTCAACCCATACAGATTCGGTGGTTGGATTTTATGGAATCCAATTTCCACTATACTGTCACCTAAAAGGATGGGCATCAAACATTGCAGACCCCCTTTCTCGCCCATCCACCCATCTCAACTCAATCATCCTCGCCCAAAAATCCCCGCTACTTACAGGCCCATTTACCCACGGGTACCAGATGGGCAGATTCTTTACATCGTGTGCGTACGAACAGCTCGCAACGGCTAAGGGAGTCTATAATGTAAAGACAAGGACTCACCTCATCTGGATACCAGAGTACAGTCTATTACGGCAGCCACTACAGTAGGAAGCCCACGACAGTACAGTTTCAGGGCACTTCGGGGTGGAAAAAACACGACAACAATTGACCATATATTATTTATGGTCGGACACGCATGGGGGACGTGCAGCGGCATGTGGTTTCGTGCAGGACCCACCAAACCATGAATTCATCGAAGTAGAAGCCAACTAGACAGTTGCAGCCGATCCCGCAACCTGAGTGTGCATGGCAGCAGGTGTCGATGGACTTCGTCATGGGACTGCCTAACAAATTCGGTTGTAACGACGCGATATTTGTTGTCGTCGATAAGCTCACAAAGATGGCTCACGTTGTTGCCTACAAGAAAAGCATCTCAGTCGATGAAACAGCCCGCCTTTTCATCTCAACTTCCGTTCTTCTCCACGGAATTCCATCCGCCATCATGTCGGATCTTGATACAAAATTCACTAGCAACTTCTGGCGCAACCTCTGGGACCAGTTTGGCACACTTTTGCAATTCTCCTCCGCCTACCACCCCGAGACTATCGGACAGACCGAACAGGCCAATCAGACAATGGAGTAGCTGATTCGTGCCACCTGTGATGACGTGGCCAACAGCAATCGCCACTGATTGTATTCGCGTATACGCCCCGTCAGCCAATACCTGATAGTCACCATTCTACGTGAAGTACTGACAAAACTCTACAGTACCCATCACGCCCAACATCGAGAATCTTGTACCCCGAGCCCAACAGTTTGCCAAAATAAAGATTACAGAATTCCCTCGAGCGAGCAGTAGAAGCCATTAAGCGCACAAACGTTATTTCTAAGTGTAACGCCGATCTATACCAACAAGCAGTGACTTCTCAGGCTGGAGAATAGTAGTGCTCGACACTTAGAACCTTTGACTGCCCATCGTCCCAAAACTTCGCCCTCGCTACTGCGGACCATTTACGATCACCCACATAATATCTTCCGTCACAGCCCATCTCATGTTACCGGCCCATCATTTCGCGTGCGGCTGTTATAACCATACATCGCCAGCGCCCGTAAATTGCCACGTCATCGAGCCTACCTGAACATCCGACCACTCGCCAAACCTCTTGTCGAACCTGCGAAGATCCTCAGCCATCAGATCAAAGACCCTCGAGGGGCTCGCCTGATCGAGTTTCTGATATCCTGGAAGGACCGAACGCCCCTGGTAAACAGTTGGGTGCCCCTAGCATAGATTGAGAATTTCTCAGTGTTACGACTCTACCTCTAATCACACAACATGTGCGACGTTGGCGGTCTTAGCTAAGACCATACCTTGGATGGGGGAGGGTGTAAGGAAATGGTATTTCCTTATTACGGGTTTTAGTTAGTAAGGTGTACACTACTATAAAGGGATTGTCGCGCAGCTCTGCCACAAAATTCAAATCGCGGTACCCAAATGTGGCCTCTTGATGAGCCGCATGCATTTTGCCAGCCTTGATGTGTCATGCCTAGATCTGGGCGATTCGCTCTAGTTTTCAAACCACATGTCTCAGCGGTGCCAAGCCTTGACCGTGTGCTCTAGGCTAGCTATATACATGCTCCCTATTGTTTTGATGTTGCCTCATTTGTATTGTTTCCTTGATACTCAACTATTTGACACACGCTCTTTGCGCTTCATAACAGATGCCCTAATGGGTCACCCAAAATATGGCTCGACAATTACAAATGAAAATGGTGCACTTATTGTCTAACCAACCATTCACTATCTAGCATCCGTAGTTCAACCACTTTTCTACTCGTTATGCTGAATGGCTTGAGGCATGGCCGCATGGGAGGTTTCGGTGAACTCATCCTAATATACACAACTATAGCAAACCCGCTTATTAGCAATCGGGTTTCTGACAAATGGCATGCTTCAATACATGCCAACAAGTATCATGATCACGCATTTGCACAAGTATGACAACGAAGATGTTTGGTTTTAACCCGAGATACTAAAGAAATATCACCCAAGGCGTCAATCTTGTTGGCACTCATATGTATATGCATATATTAGGTACATATCTTAGTTTACAGCCTAGCTAGTGGTATACAATATTGAGTATAACACACAGATAGATTCGCTTGTTTCCTTTGCCCTAGTCACTTGTTTCTACTCTCGACATGGTATAGAGCTAGGTAGATCTCACTTCCGCCCTAGGTACTCCCCACTCCCCTATCGTTGTATCCTAGGTAGTTCCTAGGAATTCCTATCCATTCGACCCCCCTAGTCCTAGCCTGCTCCTCGCCCTTGCCAGCTCGTGCGGCCCGTAGCCCCCCGCTACTGCCACCACCTGCTCACAGCCCCCTGCCTTAGCTCGCAACCCATTGTCACTCGCTCACCCGCGCTGCCAGCGCCACCAGCACAGCCGCTCGTTGCTTGCAGCTGT
The DNA here is from genome assembly GCA_027943415.1 of Closterium sp. NIES-67. NCBI lineage: Eukaryota > Viridiplantae > Streptophyta > Zygnematophyceae > Desmidiales > Closteriaceae > Closterium > Closterium sp. NIES-67. The sequence goes on from BQMB01000755.1 coordinate 56,061, forward strand.
CGTTGTTTGTGCAACTACCCGCGCAATCGCGCCAGCTCGGACGTCGCTCGCCACTCACTAGCTGCCCGCCACTCGCCAGCTGCATCCGCTCGCCCACCGCCAGCTTGCCAAGTTCGCCAGCTCGCTGCAACCTTGCTCGCCCAGCTCGCCAGTTCGCCAGCTTGCCCACTCGACAGTTGCCACCTCGCTCACCAGCTTGCCAGCTCGCCGCATCTCTGACAGCTCGCCAGCTTACCACCGCCAGCTCGCCGCCAGCAGCTTAGATCCTGCTGCCGCCAGCTCGCTGTTGCCCGCACGCCAGCTCGCCACTGTCAGCTTGCCAGCTTGCTGCCAGTAGCTTGCAGCCTACTGCCGCCAGCTCGCCGCCAGGACACTGCGCCAGCTTGCCGCTCACAGCTCGTCGCCAACGGTATTCTGTCAGCCCACTGCCCGCTTGCTAGTAGCCTGCAGCCACCAACTAGCCACGACTGTCGCCTTACTATGCTTGCAACTGATGCCGCCAGCCTGCCACTAGCCGCCACTGCCGCCAGCCTGCTGCCAACCACCGCTGCCTCCAACCTGTCGTTAGCTGCCGCTGCTGCCAGCCTCCTGCTCGTTGTTGCCAGTCTGCCGCTAGCTGCCACAGCCACTTACTGCCACTACCGCTAGTCTGCCGCTAGCTGCCACCGCCACCAGCCTGCCGCCGCTGCCGCTAGCCTGCCGCTCACTGCCACTGCCGCCGACCTGGCACTAGTCGTCGCTACTGTTAGCCTTCTGCTCGTTATTGCTACCCTGCCGCTCGCCTCCACTGCCGCCAGCAGGTGGCAGTGGAAGCTCCCAGCCACCAGTGGCTACGCACTAGCTGTATAGCCCACCCCTCTGCTTGTGGACTACAAGCTCTTTGCTCCTATTTCCGGTGAGTAGGTCGAGCCAAATGGTCCATACGCAGAGTTGGTGAGGTGCCTTATGTACCTGATAACGTATTTAGTATACCCTCTCAGTATTTGCTCGCTTTGTTGTGACTGCCAGACACCGACCAGTGCACTGGTAGGCAGCCAAAAGGGTGTTGTGGTATCTGGAGAGTATATCAGGACTGGGCTTGTGCTGGGAGGTCGAGAGCCAATGGCCCTCACTGGACACACAGACGCATTGTGGGCTGATGACATGGAGACACTCAGGTCCTCTCAGGGCTACTGCTTTAATCTTGGTGAGGGTGCAGTCTCGTGGTGGTCCACTAGGTCGTCATTTGTAGCTCAGTCCAGTTGTGAGGCAGAGATCTACGCTAGCTGACATTCTTGCTCACCGACTTAGGTGAGCGGCCAAGGTATATCCTGGTTCTGTTTGCTGATAACAGGGCCATAATCCTCCTGTGTTAAGAGGCTAGACTTAAGGGTAGGGAGAAGCACATCCAGTTGTGGTACTTCCTGTTGCGTGCGTTGTAGTAGTGCAGTCACGCTCGTGTAGTACAGTTGGCCTCAGAGGCCAACATTGCTGATATCTTCACCAAGGCCCAAGGGCCTCGTGACCATCAGCGGTTCTGTACTCAGCTTGGTCTAGTCTAAGCCTGATCTATATATGCTGAACTATACGTGCTGCCTTGTTAACACTTGTTGACTGGCCTTCGTACCCTAGTTTCAATGGCCAGACTACTAGTGTTGCCCTGAGCTGTTTTGTCACATACTCTTGAGGCTAAACAAGTAGTGCTGCCTTGGATTGCTGTGTGTTGCTAGACTCTACCACTATCTAGGCTAAGGGGTGTGTTGGTACTTATATATATGTGGTATACATCTTAGTTTATAGCCTAGCTAGAGGCATACTATATTGAGTATAACACTTAGATAGATCCGCCTTTTTCCTTGACCTAGTCACTTGTTTCTACTCTCGACAATCCTTATCATGTTTGGCATTTGTTCATTGCCGCTTGTAATATATCATAGTTGTATCCCATACCCATTGTAAAAGCACCTCTAGGTATAGTAAAATTAGGTATGCATACACATGTATTGTTGGAATATGGTTCTAGCGATACGAACAAACCATGCTTTCAAGCAAACAATCATACGGTAGCTTGAAGTAATTTTCGTATGTTAGATGCTTTGTAGGTGTGTTTTATGGCTATCACCTTGGACAATAATGAAAATGGGTTGTTTAGCTTAGCTTATCATTCACCTAGACATCTATGATAGGTTCATTATGCCCAAACCACAAATAATACAAACAATAGTGCTCACAAAAGTGCATTATAGGTTCTGAAAAAAGAATACGCATGATTTTTATGCATTTTTAGTTCTACGAAGCAAATAGTGTTTAGAAAACGTCTCTATTTGATCTAGCCAAGCCCCTAAATATATAGTAGCTACTTTGGTGACCGTTTTTTCCAAGGAACTTCGCAACAGAATTGTATCAGGGTCAAAGTAGCATAGGTGGCCAAAGCAACGCATGTGGTGTTATGAATTATAGCTCATAGTATAGCGCATAATACTATAGGGGAACGTGATTACAGAGTCCCCCATAATAATTAGGCATAGGAAATATATAGGGCGAGTTGACCAGGTTGGATGTCGAGGGTTGGACCAGTCAAGGGCTCGATAGTCCTGAGGGTGACGAGGTCAAAATGGGTTCAAGGCGACTCGGGATGAGGTTGGGGCCGAATAGGTCAATGGGGGCTGGTTTGGCACGAGAACCAAGGGCCGAGCCTACGGACGCAAACAGTTCGTGTGTACTCACTGTGGCGAGCCCCAGTAAGGAATCGTAATCCCTTACACTCTCCCACCTTCTAATGGAAGGCACTCCCTTTATCGATGTCGAAACTTTTATCGGGTTTAATCCCCGAAGTGACTGTAGGTCTTCAGCCCCGTGATGAGCGTTATGATTAAGCCAGCCTGACGAGGTCCTGAGGTCGAACTGAAATCGATGGCCAGAAAGCGTCGAAACGATCGCATTTTATCTCAGCTGTCAAAGTTGGTCGAATTCTTATGCTGACCAAACGGGCAAGGGTAAATACTCCAGCGGGAGACAATGAACAGTGAAACTGTCAAGTGATCGATTGATGATAACGCGTGGCAGATTAATATCTTCCGTAATGATGACTGGCGAATAACGTGATAGTCGATAAAATGTAAAACCCGTTCATCAAATGCGAGGTCGTTCGAGTCACATGCGAGAGCACGCGTCCGTGTCCCACGAAAGTCAGCAAACTCCATCAACGAAGTAATGAAATCATGCACGGAAGCATAACGGTGATGAATAATGCTTGAAGATGGATGAAGGAACACGCCGAAGGGTCAAACGAAAAATTGATGCACAGCTGCACTTCTCCCCCCTCCAAGAAGAAGCATCTCCCAATTTCCCTGGTAAAACTCCAGGAAACCCAATGCTCCAGGGTAGGCAAAATAATCCCACGCTGCTGGTGCTGAAAAGTCTCACACCCAGCTTCGAAGATGCCGTGGAAAACTCCAACCGCGAGAAATCCCAAATATGCTCCAAAGTTCAAATTATGCTGAAGGGTAAACCGCTCCAAGCGTCTTGAAACTCAGAAGTAACTTCTTCGGAAGACTCCCATAGGAACTGAAAATTCTGCACGAGTAGGAACACTGCTTGCGAGCTGGTCCCAACACAGCTCCAACAGTACTTTTGCAAAATCTTTTCGTTTCCATACTGCTCCTAATGGGTGGCGATGATGTGGCTGGATCGTGTTCACACTGTCGAGCGAATCAGCTGAATTGTTGATGGTAATGGCGAGACAAAGACGACGATGGCGTGTAACCTATTCTGAACTGCTCCCGAGAAACACCTCGAACGGAACCCCGGGTCGAATGTCGCCAGCTGCATCAACTCCTTTGTCCGTACAAGCCAAAATTTTTGAGAAGAGGCGAAACATCTGTTGTGCATCTCCTCTTTCATGGACCCAAAATATTCTGAGAACATCGGTCGATGTCGCTCGTACCCCTGAAGAAAACGAGCACAACTCGAGCTGTAAATGCTTAAACTGTTCCTCAAACCCATCGAAAATGTCGCAACCACTCGGTACTTAGCAAATACCGTAACTCCGCTTCACAGCTACCCATAAAACACTCAGGCGTCATGGCGTCCTTTAGCAGCGCCCCCACAGTTGCTCCACCAGCTGTACGCATAAACTAAACCCCTTATATTAGGGTTTACGAGAGTCCACCGCCTCGGCAAGATGTTTTGGCCGTCGATCAGGGTCAATGCGTATCATACGCCGTCGATCTCCACCCAGCTGTTACCCAACTTTAAAATACTCTAGTACATCTGCCAGCTGGCTGTGCAAACGTTCACCCATCTCGCGGCTGCAGCAAGTTACCCCAAAACCGCTTCGCTGCCGCTTGACTAAATAGGAGAATCTGCAAAGATAGGAGTGCGCACGCTTCTAGTCAGAGGAGCTTTAATGAGCTCGCCTACGGACTGTTGGACAGCTCCCTCCTCCGTCGGAAACTCGTTAAACTACACCCGCAAAAGTCGGAACCTCTTTCTACTGCACCAGGTGAAAACCCTCAGCTCCACTGCAACAATAACTTCGAAAATTTCGGGGACACTCCATCAGCACAGTGTAGTTCGCAGGTTCACCCCCTTTATTCAGCCTGAAGCCGTTGATTAAAAGGTCGACACATCTAACTGGTGGGAATTGTGATTTCCAGGCCACGTAGCTGAGCGAGTAGCAGCCCGTACGCCGCTAACCCATCTGCTCCAGTACTCCCGTCGTTCTTCTCCCACTACTTCAACTCCTGACAGTTTACGATGTCGGCGACCTGTGGAAAAACACTTAATACACACCCAGGAGTGGTGGCCTCCGTTTTCGTTGATCGTAGGGGTATGAATTGCTGGTCCACAAAAAACGCCTCCCCACGTGGGAAGTTGCCCTCGCTGAGTACACTCACTCCAGCATAGCGTCATCACCTCCAGATGGCCGTCGTGATGAATAGCGCCGTGGTCGTCAATCCCAGCTGCTCCAAAACAACTGCACACCCACACGTTATCGTGCGATCGTATAGTTCCGAAATTGTCGGATCCGCCCATTGCCGAAATATTGTTGAATTCCCGTCCATCGCCTGCAACTAGCCTTTCGGAAACGCCGGGACCCGCGACACAGCTACAGTTCATCCTGCAGCTTTATGGCTCACCAGACGTACATCGCCGTACATCCCGCCATTTTCGTCACCCCGCACGCTCCTGGCGACCACCTTCCCGGCTGCATGCGGACTCCCATGCACTTGTCTTCTCCTGACGAAGCCTTCGCTCTTTTCGGAAGCCAATCCGAAGACTCCGTCCGAACACCCGAAAATTATGAAAGCTCTAACGAACGTGCCCGAAAAACACGGCGAAAACGTCGCCCACTCTTCGACGGGAAATAATTCTGTCTACGCTCAGGGAAGAGGAGGACCGACTAATCCCAACCGTCCATCGGACAGGATCTGACGGCATCGGCAACGCCCGTGCAATTAGTCTCTGCGACGTCCGCTCGCCATCAGCATCCTTCCGCCCCCTTCCCCGATAGGGTCTGCTCCCCTAACGGAAGCCTAATGGGTAGCAACGTAGCTCTGATACCAGCTGTTATGAATTATAACTCAGAGTATAGCGCAGAATACTATAGGGGAACGTAATTACAGAGTTCCCAAGAATAATGAGGCCTAGGCTGTTATGAGTTATAACTCAGAGTATAGCACAGAATACTATAGGGGAGCGTGATAACAATATCTTGATAGAAATGAGGCCTAAGCAATATATAGGTGTGTTGACCAGGGTTGAATGTCGAGAGTCGGACCAGTCAAGAGCTCGATAGTCCTGAGGGTGATGGGAGCAAAATGGGTTCGGGGCGACTCTGGATGAGGTTGGGGCCGAACAGGTCGACGGGGGTTGGTTTGGCGCGAGAACCAAGGGCCGAGCCTGCGGACCCGAGAGGTTCGCGTGTACTCACAGTGGCGAGACCAAGTAAGGAATCGTAATTCCTTACATAGGCAATATGTAGGGCGAGTTGACCATGTTGGATGTCGAGGGTTGGATCAGTCAAGGGTTCGATAGTCCCGAGGGTGGCGGGGTCAAAATGGGTTCGGGGCGATTCGGGAGGTTGGGGCCGAATAGGTCGACGGGGGCTGGTTTGGCGCGAGAACCAAGTGCCGAGCCTGCGGACGCGAACAGTTCGCGTGTACTCGCTGTGGCGAGCCCCAGTAAGGAATCGTAATTCCCGAAACCTCGTAATCACGATTGACGTCAAACGTGAATTTCTCTAGAGACGAGCGGGCAATAAAAATGTTCAAAAGCATTGTCGGACCCAACAGCCCACCGAATACAAAACGGCGAAAGCAGAGGGGGCTCGCGAAGGGAGTAGGGGTGAGGGCGCCTGCGTCACGTGCATATTGTGGCCACCATGGCTCGAATGTCATGTTGTAAATATGGTAACACTTTGTCAGCTAGTGTTTTTTTCTATGTTGCCTTGCCCATGCCAAAAATTTCCATGCCGATCACTGTTTGGGAAGAATTCAACACCCTGTACATAGCCAAAGTAGGGTTTCGCGCAAGGTTTGACGTCCCCCTCCGATGTCGAGCTTTGCGGGTAGTTAACGTCAGCTAAGCTTAGCTGTCGTCAACACTCTTAGGTACGCAAACGAAGCGCTGGTGTATGGTTGCACAACAGGCCGTTGCCACTTGGTTTGTATGTTCCGTAAAACTGTTCCCAAGGTGTGTGCAGGCACCAGGAAGTTTCAGAAGGTTGGCGCAAAGGCACGCCATTGGTTGTTCGCCAGTTTTGGCGCAAGCATTGGGCGTCACCTTGTTTGGCTGGAACGTCGAAGCCTTCATCGCCCGGGGTCACCTGCCCGTTTCTGGACAACAGAAACGGAATCGCATCTGGCAAGCCGCCACTTGAGACTCGGCGGATTCAGCCAAAGGGTAAAAGGGGCCATTGTCCTTGTACAAATACAAAATACACCTGACGTCCAGTCAAGCGCTCATTTTTGAAATCCTACTTGTCCGTTTACAGTTTCAATAGTCCAAACGCACGGAAAACGGTCCAATCGACACAGAACAAAGATCTGCAACAGTTACCTTTTCTGATACGGTGACATCCAAACGTGCAGACGGGACGTTCTCATACCTTACTCTGTTGCCAAAGGAACGGAAAAAACAATATTAGTCACCCGCTTTAGACTGGAAAATGCCAAAGATGTAACCAGACTGCCCTATATTGGCATAAACCGCCCGTGAAAGTTAATTTCTCCACTTTAAAGCAGCCGTTCGAGAAAAAACAAAGCTTGAAAAGGACTTCACGTGTAGTACAGTGGAGAACATAAACGCTTACATGAATCTGGGAATTTGGGGCACCAGATTCAATGCCAACACACAACATTTGATGAGGTTGTTGAGCGGTGGTGGTGGCTTGTAGTCGACAACCAATCGGAATGAATGACGTCGTGATGCAGTAGCAGCTGGGGTTGAAGCTCGGCAAGAGATCCCTGGTGCGGAATGTTGAGAAGAAGCTGTGTTGGGCTGACACTGGTTTGTCTCTGGCCGCAGTCCTTATGAGAAAGCATATTTCCAGAATTCCAGATGGAATTTTTGGGGAACACATTCGTCTTTTCTCTCGGCAGTCGTGTAGATTCGATGCTACGGTTGAGCCAGCAAAGGAGGAACAGTTTTGTGTCAGCCTTTCTCCAAACCAAGCTTCCAATGAACAAATCCACCACACTAGAGAAAGAGCTCGTTGGACTGCGGCAGTGGAGATTCACAGGGTGTTGCAGGGTTGGCCCTTATTTGGCAACATCTCAACATCGGCTTCTGCTCATCCGATGAGGTGGCATGTGCTGTACATGGCAGGCACCCATGCATGTCAAGCGCGTTTCCCACATCACCACCACCAGCAGAAGAACGAAACAGTTTCGGTAGATGTTTACACCCGTTTTACGCTAAACGAGACAATTTGTTTCTTGCGGCTTAGGCTTGTTCCCCAGAAATGTCAAACCACGGCAAATGGAACATTAGCCCGGAAAATGCACAGTAAACTCCGGGGCAAAATGTCGGACATTTCGGCATGAATTTCGGGGTAGATGCGGTTCAGCTCGGTACCTGGTGGTTGGGACTGAACGTGAGTGGACACCAGCAGGCGAGAATTGCAATTGGGACCTTAGGGGTGACAGATCAGGCGAAAATTGCAATTTGGACTGTTCGTCTGAGAGCCATATCGTAGAGCAGGTGTAGTATGGTCTTGCTGTAACCATTTGGCTGGCCCCGAAATAATTTAAAAAAAAAAAAAAAAAAAAAAAAAAAGGCGACGAGATCGTCTTAGGGTTGCGGAGCATTTCATGATGAGACTTTATAATACATAAAATGTTTTATTTCCATCACAACAAACATTTGATTTTTATTTCACAAACTTGAAAAAAAACCAGCCCGATCGATTGCAATAGGTTGCTCCGCAACCCAAAAAACAAGAGTCGACGAGATCGTCTTAGGGTTGCGGAGCATTTCATGATGAGACTTTATTATACATAAAATGTTTTATTTCCATCACAACAAACATTTCATTTTATTTCACAAACTTGAAAAAAAAAACAGCCCGATCGATTGCAATAGGTTGCTCTGCAACCCCCCCCCCCCCAAAAAAAAAAAAAAACAAGAGGCGACGAGATCGTCTTAGGGTTGCGGAGCATTTCATGATGAGACTTTATTATACATAAAATGTTTTATTTCCATCACAAAAAGCATTTAATTTTTATTTCACAAACTTGAAAAAAAAACCAGCCCGATCGATTGCAATAGGTTGCTCCGCAACCCAAAAAAAAAAAAAAAAAAAAAGATGAGAGGAGAGGATGCAACCAGTTGGCAAGCCGAATTTTCCACTCTAGCTCTCTGTCATTTTGAGAACGGGGTCGAAGTTGGAACAGGTGAATACGTATAGGCAGAAATGCATCAACAACACCTTCACGCTAGTGGCGAACCCGAGGTTCAGTAATGTCTGTTACAGCGTGTCCATAGTGCCCATCGACATCCGAGGAAATCCATCGGCATCCCGGATGTCGAGGCACGGGTCTAGAAACCTTTTGTGATCTTCCATAACCTTTCTAAATCGATCCTGAAACTACCTCGGATGTCGGCGGATGTCGACGACATCTGTCAACATCTCACTCTGGACGCGCCCTCAGAAATCCAGAGTGCCGGAAGAGTTTCTGTACTGTGTGTGCGGTGTCAGAAATGTTCTCCCCTCATGTACACATGACGTCCAGTGAACCGCCCATTTGTTAGAGGCCCCCATGCACTCGGCAGTCCGACTGGCACGAATTTACATGCCATCTTCCATCACCCCCTCTTGTCAACTATGCAAGGTGAACCTGCCGTCCGTCAGAGAAATAGAAACTAGAGGTCGCATTCGGTACCGTCAAGTTTCAGTACTGTATCAAGCCAGTTCTTCTGAGGTTCCCGCAAGAACATCCATTCTTCCGTTTGTTGCGTCAGTTGCACGAAAACCCGTCTGCCAGCGGAGTCCTGAACATATTGAAGTGGTCCTGAACCGCTTTCTGGTACTTGACCGGTTTAAAAACTGACCGTTGAACTTTCTTCTTTCGTCCAATTGCCCGCCAACGCAAGCTCGATTTGACCAAATGTCCGGGTTCCCCAATGTTGTTAGTACTGCACTGTAATGTACTATTCTGACATCAGCAACAGTGCTGGTCAAATTCCGCCTTGCTGGAGAGGGATGTCAGGGCAGTCTAGGAGATTTCAAGATTTCACACTTCATGCCAAACCTCTGTAGGTGGACAGGTAAATTCGCGTCATGTGAAGCCTTGTTGGAAACCGCCATTGCTGTCAATTAGAAGTTTCAAGGTGCGAGATGCCCATCATCATCATCATCATCATGTGTGACCATGCACCATACATCATGCATCATGCCCATCCATGATTCCATTCCATCCCAACCCTCCTATGTACAGCCATGCGACAGGATCCGCCCATTCTTCCCTTCACCCACTCAGCTACCACCTCTCTCATTCCCTTGTCCGCATCTTCCAGCTTTTTCTTTCACCGAATAGCAGCATCAGTGCCACCAGTTCCGGCATGGAGATTCGGTTCCGTCCTGTTCCCGTCTGCTCCACTCCTTACCATTCCCCATCAATGGAGCAACCCTACTTCGGTTCGTCCGAGCGACATGGACAGTTTGACTTCATGGAGCACCAAATTCTAAACCTTCCTCTTACCCTCCCCAAATACCCTAACTGAGCCTCAGCTTGGGGAATTGTTTTCCACTGATCTTGGGTCTCCACCAGTGCAATGGCTAAAGGCTTCGCGCGTCTGAGCAGTCACTCTAGAGCAATCTTGCGCTAGCAGCTCCCCACATCGTAGTACTTCCCGTCTGTTCGCCTCGAGCTGATGTATCAACAAATTAACTCCAGAATTCCGACAGACCGAACACGTTATCGGCCCGTTTCTCCTCACTCTCTTCCCCTGACCACTCCTCGATTTCAGTTCCTCTCTGCTATCCGCTTGCTCTCCGCTTGCTCTCCTTTTGCTCTCCATACTCGTCCTCATCCTCTCACTCAGATTCCTCGCGCACATATACACCATGGCCGCTCCCCAACAGCCGTACGCTCAGCCCTTCCTACACTTCGTCTCCTCTCCTGCACCTCTAGCGAGATGGGACAACTGCTCTCATGCCCCCGTGACTCTCGCTCTCTCGCCGCCCCCCGCGCCGTCGCTCCTTCAGCCGTTCCCCCACAAGTCCTCCGCGCTGAACTTCCCCCTCACTGCGCCCCCAGCCGCGACAGCTCCCCCCGCGCGCCTTCCCCATGGAACATCTCTACTCGCGCTGGACAATCTCGGGGGATTCCATCCACCGCTTGTCTCTTTCCCTGCGGCTGAGTCATTTCCCCCCGCTGTAGTTACTGCCGCTACGGACACGTCACTCCGGCAGTCCCTCCCGCCGTCTCCTCGCGACTTAGCACTTGAACATCTCGCGTACAGGGGGGGAGGACTAGCAGGTACCGTGTCTGCTACAGTCCCCGTCACTGCCGCTGCGTCTCCGGCCCATGGTTCTTCGTCCCGCGTACCTCCTCCCACGCCCTTTGTGTTCACTTCTCCGCAATTACCGCCGCAAATTCCGTCGCAAGTCCCGCCGCAAGTCCCGCCGCAAATTCGCTCCCAGCCCACTGCTCTGCACATGTCCCCCGCCCATGCGCCTCTCGCCGCCTCCCTCCTTAACTCGCTCCGCTCGGGGCTCCCCGCCGCCCTCCACTCTTCGTCCGCGCTCAATCCGCTCGAAGTGTGGGCTGCCGCTGCTGCGGCTGCCGCGGCGGCTGCGGCGGTGGCGGATCTAGCGGGGGGCGGGGCACGGGAGCAAAAACGCGAAGAGCACGTGCGGGCGGCCGCGGGGGCGGCGGCGGCGGCGGCTGGTTTTGGTCTCGCTGGTGAGGGGGGTGGTTTGGGCTTTGGCGGGGACGGAGGAGGGGGGGGATTTTGCGGTGGTGGGGGGTGCTATGGCGGCGGCGGCCGTGTGGGCGGCGGTAGTGGCTATGCGGTTGACGATGGCGGAAGGAGTCAGGGTCGTTGCGCGGAGCAGGCAGGGTTTCGCGACGATGCCCTTGCGCTGCAGAGGGCGCTGCTTGAGGGAAGCAAGGGCGCGACGGACGGTCTGGGGAGACGAGACGCCCAACAGGTGCTCACTCTGAATCATTTCCAACAGTCAACTCAGGTGCTGCTGCAGCAGCAGCAGCAGCAGCGGCAGCAGCAGCAGCAGGCGGTGCAGAATCCATATCTCGCGCAGCTGCTTCAGGGGGGAGGCGGAGATTCTTTCCCCCTATCCCCGTACGTCCCCTCGCCCGCCGCTTTAGCAGCGGCACCTCCTGTTGCGCCGGCGGCGCTGGCACCGGGAATGGGCGCTGGGCGTGCGTTTGGGTTAAGGACGGGTGGTGGAACCGCGGATCTCGCATCGGTGCAGGCAGCACCGCAACCTGTGTACGATATTCGCGCTATGGAGCACCCGATGTATATGACTCGGAACGACGCTCAGCACCACGTATCGCAGCATCACGCATCGCAGCAGCAGCAACAGCAACAGCAGGTGTGGGCGGGGCTCGGATCTGGAGATTTCCGCGCATCCGCATCTAACCTCCACTCCCTTGGGCTTTTCCCGCGCGCGCAACCCGCACTACCCAACAGTTCCATGCGCGCTGCTCACTTTCCGCCGTCCGCCCCACTCTCTTCCCCCGCACCTGCCGCGCTTGCCATCGCGCAGCATGCTCCCCCCGAGCGCACCGTGTTCCCAACTCAGCTTGCGCACTCCCCCGCGCATCTGGCCGCGGAGCTCCCCGCGGCTGGCGCGTCTGCGCGTGCTGCTGCGCGGACAAGCGTTCCGGCATCCGCGCATGCTGTTCCGGACATGGGGCATGCGGTGGGGCACGAGGAGTGGGTAGTGGCGGCTCTAGTGGGGGGAAGCCGATCGCGGGATGATTTTAAAGAGCCCCGGGCAAAGCGGCTGCGTATAACGGCTGGCGATGGGTGGGGCAGTGGGGGTGGGTTGAGAGAAGGGCTGGGGCGGCTAGAGATGGTCGGTAAATGGGCCGGTGGAGAGCGGGGGAAGGATGCAGCGCGGGCGCCTTTGGTGGCAGATGTGTTGAAGGTGGGTGCCGAACGACTTGCAAGTTGCAACCTCGTTTCGCCAATCTTTCCTCGCTTGTTTTTTTTGTTTCCGTTCGTCTTGGAACAGCTTGTGACTCTGGATTCAACGTCCTGTCAAAGCTCCTCCTTGCCTGTTCGCTGCTCATACCGTGTGTGTGTTCCGCCCTCCTGTCTCTAAACCGTGTGTCTGCTCTGCAGGCTGCGGATGACTCCTGTGAGGAAAGCTCTGGCGAGAACAGTGACTTGGAGGAGCACATAGGCGAGGTGCTTCCAGAAGGGGTGCAGCAGCAGCAGCAACAGCAGCAGCAGCACCAGCAGCAGCATCTGTTGGAGCTCCAGGACAATTATCACTATCAGCAACAGCAGCAAGTGTTTCGTTCGTCGCCGTCCTCGCAGCTGCTGCAGCAGCAGCAGCATCAGGGAGGGGTGAAGGGGCGGCAGAGTGGATTCCCCCCCGTGCCTCGAGCTGTGGGTGGTGGCCGCAGGGGTCCCAAGCAGCCAAGAACGGTGGCAGAGAAAAAGCGACGCAACGGAATCAGGTGCGGGAAGTCAACGATGCCTTCAGTCTCCTGTTTTTCCTACAGTAGTTACTAGTTTGGTCACTCAGTTCGGTTTCTTCGCCTTTTTGCCTGGTCCTATTTCGCTCCTGTCTGTTCCCACTTCATCCTAACCCTCCCCACCTGTCCCTCCTGTCCCTCCTGTCCCTCCTGTCCCTCCTGTCCCTCCTGTCCCTCCTGTCCCACCTGTCCCTCCTGTCCCTCCTGTCCCTCCTGTCCCTCCTGTCCCTCCTGTCCCTCCTGTCCCTCCTGTCCCTCCTGTCCCTCCTGTCCCTCCTGTCCCTCCTGTCCCTCCTGTCCCTCCTGTCCCTCCTGTCCCTCCTGTCCCACCTGTCCCTCCTGTCTCTCCTGTCCCTCCTGTCCCTCCTGTCCCTCCTGTCCCTCCTGTCCCTCCTGTCCCTCCTGTCCCTCCTGTCCCACCTGTCCCTCCTGTCCCTCCTGTCCCTCCTGTCCCTCCTGTCCCTCCTGTCCCTCCTGTCCCTCCTGTCCCTCCTGTCCCACCTGTCCCTCCTGTCTCTCCTGTCCCTCCTGTCCCTCCTGTCCCTCCTGTCCCTCCTGTCCCTCCTGTCCCTCCTGTCCCTCCTGTCCCTCCTGTCCCTCCTGTCCCACCTGTCCCTCCTGTCCCTCCTGTCCCTCCTGTCCCTCCTGTCCCTCCTGTCCCTCCTGTCCCTCCTGTCCCCCACTGTTTTCCTTACCTGGTGCAGTGTGCGGCTGCAGCAGCTGAAGGAGGTGTTGCCGCAGGGGCAGTCGCGCATGACAATGGAGACAGTTCTTGGGCAGGCATTGGAGTACATATCTGAGCTCCAGGGCCAAGTGCAGATGCTGGAAGCGGACAAGGCCAGCCTCCTCGAGTTTGTGCTGGTTTCCTCGCCCCAAGGGAAGAGAGAGTAGCGTGTCTTTTTAGGCATGAGGCCTTGGCTCATACCGTTTGTGCCTGCCTGCCTGCTTGTTGTCCCTTGTCATCCTTAGTTATGGGGGTTCGGTTACGCTATATGGTTTTATGTCTCCTCACCTGCCTTCAGGTTTGCCCACGTCGTTGCCGTTTATGCCTTGGCGCACAAGCAAAGAGAGCTTGTATCAACCCAGAAATGGAGTTCTAACGTTTTGGATATTCTTCTTGAATTACATGATGGAAGGGATATTTGCCACATAATTCCGTAATCACTGTAGACCGTTTCTTTTGGTGGCACACGATTCCGATGGCTTCAGCAGGCACGGCACGCTAAACTGGCCATTTCCTCGCACCACCCCCATGTGCTAAAAGCTAAAACTACGCACAACGGACTGAAGCGCCCTCCATGGGCTGCACTGCAGTATAAGCGCCTTTCTCCTCCATTCCCCATATTTGGCTTCCCAAGGCTTGCGCGAGCGGTAAAGCTGCAGCTATTCTTCCCACTTCTCGCCCGCTTCATCCTCCCCCATAATTTCTTTGTTAACTAGTTTAAATCGTTTTGGGGGGATTGCGCGTACTGATCTGCAGTGAGGAGCGTCACGTGCTGTCACCGTTACCACCACCGTCGCCGTCGCCGTTGCCGTTGCCATGGGTCAGGGCGTTTCGCGAGAGGAGTTGGTGTATCAGGCGACGCAGAAAGCGGATGTTAGCGGAATAAAGCGTCTCCGACAGGACGGCGCGGGACTGGAGGTAGTACTACGACCCGATGGTTGAGTAAGGCGACATTTGAGTCGACTCAGTAATGCCTCAGGCAGAAAGACGCGGGTCTGGAGGTAGTATTGCGACCGGCTTTTTTATTGGGGTTTATTTTTTTAGGCGCCTCATTAGCAAATTCCGGCAGAAAGGCGCGGGACTGGAGGTAGTGCTGCAACCGGCCGGCCAGCCGGCCAGCCGGTTGATTGATTGGTTCGAAGCATCGGATTGGCTGGATTGTCGTGCTTCGTGTTTCGCTCCATGTTCCGACGTTATCTGTGTCTCTGTGTCCCTTAGCGCGGAGAACGGCAATGTCCATGTTCCGACAATGTTATAACGAGAGCGTGTTTCCTCTCTCTTTTTCTTTCCTGGTCAACCGGTTGATTTTCTGCTACCTGTTCACGTTTTTCCTGTCGTCGCCCTATCCGCTCCTCCGCTGCCCTTGTCGCAGTGGCAAGACAGTCACGGTCGCACGTCGCTAATCATCGCATGCAGTCGTGCGGACATGCTTCCGGTCGCACGCCTGCTGCTGCAGCTCGGTGCTGACGTCAACGCTTACGTGCGAGGCGAGTTTGTGCCTCGTGATGCTTCCGCGATGTTTCGTGATTCGTCGTAGATGTAGTGTAAGATTGATGGTCGTGATGGGGAATCCGAAGTAGCAGGTCGTGCTGATCGTGCAGGTCGAACGACCCAAATCATAAGGCTTGTCGAAAGTCTGATCTCATGAGTCGTTGTTTTCTCTCTCGTTTTTCTTCCCAGTTTTTTTTGTTCCTACCAATTCCGCTCTCCTTATCTTTCCTCCCAAACCCCCCCCCCCCCCCCTCCCCCCTCTCCCCCACCCCCCGGCACCCCTCCGCGCTCCTCCGCGCTCCTCCGCTCTCCTCCGCGCTCCTCCGCTCTCCTCCGCGCTCCTCCGCGCTCCTCTGGGAACAGGAGCGCAAGGCGGAACAGCCATCCACCAGGCAGCGCGGAAGGGCCTGGATCAGACGGTGCAGCTGCTGCTGGACTATGGAGGTGCGGAGCGGAGCGGGGGTGGAGTGAAGTGGGGGGGGTGGGGGCGGGGGTGGAGAGTGGGGGGGGGGGGGAGGGAGGGGTTGGAAAAATGGAGGGATGGAGGTTAGAGGGGGGGGGGGATGGGGGACGAAAAGGGGAGTCTGTTGGAGGCTGAGGCTATTGGTCTATGGAGTAGGGGGAAAGCGGGAGGGCGGTGGGGTGGGCTGGGGGTGGGGGGAAGGGAGGTGGAGGTGGGGGGAAGGGGGATGTGGATGTGGATGCGACAATGGGGCTTGGAGGGAGAGGGGGTTGGTGGTGCAGGTGCGGTCTAGGTAGAAGGGCGGAAGAGGTGGAGGGCGGAGGGGGATGTTATGAGTGGCGCCAGGAGATGTGCCATGGGCGATGGGGAGGGCACATGGGAAAGGAACGGAAACGAGCAGACGGGCGTTGGTGTCAGCTGCATGCTTCTCATCATGTGCCTGCTTCTCTCTCTGACTCTGTTACTCGCTTTTGCCGCTTACACTCGGCATCTCCTCCTCGATCTCTGCCTACCCACCCTCTCCTCTCCCTCCCGCTCCTCTCCCTCTCCTCTCCTCTCCCTCTCCTCTCCCCCTCTCTCCTCTCCCCTTTCTCCTTTCCCGTCTCCCATCTCCCTCTCTCTTCTCTCCTCTCCGTGCTCCTCGCCGTCCCCCCCCCTCTCCCCCACCTCAGCGGACCCCCTGCGTCCCAACGACATCGGCAGGCGCGCGCTGGACATAGCGTGGGAGCAGCACCGCCCCACCATGGCGCGGATCATCGAGGTGGGGGGGGAGGGGGGGAAGGAAGGAGGGGGGGGGAGGGGAGGGGGAGGGGAGCGACGTGGGGTGGGGGTGGGTGGGTGAAAGGGGGGGAGAGGGGGAGGGGAGGGGGGAGGATGACAGGGGGAGGAGCTTATGGGGGGCTGCCGTTGTGTCTGGATCGTGCCTCTCGTTCTGCGCCGTCTACCTGCCTATTCTTCTTCTCTTTCTCTCCCCCCCACTCCCCCCCCACCGGTCCATTCCCATCCGTCCCGGCAATTCCCGTTGTCTGCCTCATCCCCTTTGAGTCAACTCAAAACTCTCCCCCCCCCCCCCCCCTCTTCGTCCATTCCCGTTTTTTAGTCGATTCAGAAGTCATTTTCTGTCTCTCCCCGCCTGTTCTTCTTCCTCTCTTCCCCCACCCCTCTTCCCCCCTCGGGGCCATTCCCATCCATCCCGGCGATCCCCTTGGTTCTTCTTTCTCTCCCCTTTGTCTTCCTCATCCCTTCCTCTCCCTCTCGCACTTAGGCGTCTCCCACTCTCGCCACACCGCCCATTCTTTAATGGTCCACCCCCCTTTCTGCCCCCCTCTCTCACTCACACTCACCCACACTCATGCCCCACCCCCCCCGAACCCCCACTCCCGCACCCGCCCGCGTGCATTCAGGACCGCGTGGCTCGCTCCGTATGCTGTGGGCCCAGCCTGCTTGTGATTCGACTCAAAAGCACCCCCACAAACCCAACCCCTACCCCCACCTTCCCCCTCACCCCCCCCCCCCCCCCGGCGCGGGCATTCAGGACCGCGTGGCTCTCTTCATAGGCTATGTGCGGCAGCAGCAGCTGTCAGGTCCAGCCTTCCTGCAGGCACTCGTGCCCCAGTGGGTCACCAAGAAAGTGTAAGGCCCCCCTGCTGCTACCCCCTCCCCTCCCCTCCCCTCCCCTCCCCTCTCTTCGGTGGATTTTTCATGATTCTGCTAGCGTAAACTCAAGAAGCTGCTTTGCGACGATGCTGCTGCTGCTGCTGCTGGCTGCTGCTGCTGGCTGCTGCTGCTGGCTGCTGCTGCTGCTGCTGCTGCTGCTGGCTGCTGCTGCTGCTTGCTGCTGGCTGCTGCTGCTGCTGCTGCTGCTGCTGCTGGCTGCTGCTGCTGCTGCTGCTGCTGCTGCTGGCTGCTGGCTGCTGCTGGCTGCTGCTGCTGCTGCTGCTGCTGCTGCTGCTGCTGCTGCTGCTGCTGGCTGCTGCTGCTTGCTGCTGCTTGCTGCTGCTGCTGCTGCTGCTGCTGCTGCTGCTGCTGCTGCTGCTGCTGCTGCTGCTGCTGCTGCTGCTGCTGCTTGCTGCTGTGTGAAGTGTTGTCGCTGCTGACGTCCCCCGTCAAACCAGTGTTTTACACCTTTTGCATCCGGTCCGCCCGCGTGTGCCGTCAGGTGGGTGGCTGTGGTGCCGGGGTCACAAGCCAATGCTGCACGGCAACGACTCAACATCTATGCCTCGCCCTCGGTAGGCTGGGTCATTCATGGGGATGGCTGAACATGTGCGCTGCTGGCGATGTGCGCTGCTGGTGATGTGCGCTGCTGGCGATGTGCGCTGCTGGTGATGTGCGCTGCTGGCGATGTGCGCTGCTGGCGGTGCGTGACCTTTTCATGTGTGTGCATGCATGCCTTGTCTTGCTGTCCTGTTCGTGTGCTGTGCCTCGCATCCCTGCATATCCATTTTCTTTCCTTTTGCCAACTTACCTCCACCTCGTATCTCTCCTTCCTCCTCTCCATCCTCCCCATCCCCCCCATCCTTCCACCCTTCCCCTTCTCTCCCCCGCTCTGCAGGCGCCCACGGCAACGGAGGTGCTGCTGCACCACTGCCGCGTGTACCTCACCAAGCAGGACACCAACGACCCTATGTTGGTCGTAGAGGACATGCAGCGAGGTGCGTGCAAGGCAAGCGGGTGAAGAGAGGTGCATGTAGGGTATGCAGAGAGGGGTGCTGAGAGGGGTGCGTGCAGGGGGGGAGTCTAGGGAGGGGAGCATGCAGGGGGTGCACACAGGGGTGCGTGCAGGGGCTGCAGAGAGGGGTGTGTGTAGGAGGTGCGTGGTTGAATGGTGCATCAATGAAAGGTCAAGTTTGTTTTCCTTTGCCCAGTCTTTCTCCCTGTCCTCCCACTCACTGTTACGTCTTATCTCCCCCTTCCATTCTTTCCCTCCCTCTCTTCCTCCCTCCCTCCCTTCCTCCCTCCCTCCCTCCCTCCCTCCCTCCCTCCCTCCCTCCCTCCCTCCCTCCCTCCCTCCCTCCCTCCCTCCCTCCCTCCCTCCCTCCCTCCCTCCCTCCCTCCCTCCCTCCCTCCCTCCCTCCCTCCCTCCCTCCCTCCCTCCCTCCCTCCCTCCCTCCCTCCCTCCCTCCCTCCCTCCCTCCCTCCCTCCCTCCCTCCCTCCCTCCTTCCTTCCGTCGCGCCCTCCCGGGCTCCTCATTGTGCTTCATTTCTTTCGCTCGGAGGGCAGCTGAGAAGTACAAGTTTACAGCGGACAGGGAGTCCAGAGAGCCGGGGCAGATCCAGAAGCTGTACAACGCATGCCAGGGCATTCCTCAGGTAATGCACACATGCAATGCGTGCTTACGTGCGCACATGCAATGCGTGCTTACGTGCGCACATGCAATGCGTGCTTACGTGCGCACATGCAATGCGTGCTTACGTGCGCACATGCAATGCGTGCTTACGTGCGCACATGCAATGCGTGCTTACGTGCGCACATGCAATGCGTGCTTACGTGCGCACATGCAATGCGTGCTTACGTGCACACATGCAATGCGTGCTTACGTGCGCACATGCAATGCGTGCTTACGTGCGCGCATGCAATGCGTGCTTACGTGCGCACATGCAATGCGTGCTTACGTGCGCACATGCAATGCGTGCTTACGTGCGCACATGCAATGCGTGCTTACGTGCACACATGCAATGCGTGCTTACGTGCGCACATGCAATGCGTGCTTACGTGCGCACATGCAATGCGTGCTTACGTGCGCACATGCAATGCGTGCTTACGTGCGCACATGCAATGCGTGCTTACGTGCGCACATGCAATGCGTGCTTACGTGCGCACATGCAATGCGTGCTTACGTGCGCACATGCAATGCGTGCTTACGTGCGCACATGCAATGCGTGCTTACGTGCGCACATGCAATGCGTGCTTACGTGCGCACATGCAATGCGTGCTTACGTGCGCACATGCAATGCGTGCTTACGTGCGCACATGCAATGCGTGCTTACGTGCACACATGCAATGCGTGCTTACGTGCGCACATGCAATGCGTGCTTACGTGCGCACATGCAATGCGTGCTTACGTGCGCACATGCAATGCGTGCTTACGTGCGCACATGCAATGCGTGCTTACGTGCGCACATGCAATGCGTGCTTACGTGCGCACATGCAATGCGTGCTTACGTGCGCACATGCAATGCGTGCTTACGTGCGCACATGCAATGCGTGCTTACGTGCGCACATGCAATGCGTGCTTACGTGCGCACATGCAATGCGTGCTTACGTGCGCACATGCAATGCGTGCTTACGTGCGCACATGGTGTGCCCGCTCATGTGCGTGCGCCCCACCCAGCTCCTCTTTCCTCATGTCACACCCATCCCTGTACATGTTAGTGGACACATTGCGGCATGCAAAGGCGCATGCCACTCGCATCATCCCTCCCCTTCATCCTCTTGCCTCTCTCCGCTCCACTCTTTCTCTTTTTCCTCTTTCTCCTCACTCTTTCCCTCCCAACAGCGTCAGCTGCGCTTGCCGGTTTCCTCCCAGCGCCAGCAGCAGCAGCCATCAAGTCAACAAGACATCAGTCGTCAGTCCGCTGGAGGCTCTGTGTCTTCATCCTCCTCCACGTCCCCCACTTCCGCTGCTGCTGGTAGTGGTCGTGGTGCGGGTGCTGCTTCAGACATGGGTGGCTGGGCCGCCCCTCCTCCGTCCACAGCATATGCTGGCTGGGATTCTGGCCCTTCCACTTCGGATCACCCGCATCCCTTCTCTCCCGCTGCTGCTGCTGCTGCTGCTGCTGCCGCAGCCTCTGCCTCTGCCGCTGCTACAGCTGCTGCTTCCACTGGGGGCGTTTCTGCTGCTGGTGCTGGTGTGCCGCCTAGTGCTCGTGGTGGTGATCGGTCCATGGGAAGGACTGGTGGTGGTGCTGCTGCTGGGGCTGTTGGGGCTGGTGCTGCTGGTGGGGCTTCTGATTGGGGACCATCCAGCAGCAACGCGGATAGCTACGGTGGCTGGGGCCCTGCTGCTTCTCCCGCTCCTGCTGCTGCAGCGTCACCAGCACCAACTCGCTCCCCCCCTCCCGCTGCATCAGCACCAGTCACACCAGCACCAGCACCAGCAGTGGCAGCAGCAGCAGCAGCAGCACCGGTTTCAGTGCAGGAAGGGTGGTACCAGCCCCCACCTGTTGCCACTGCTGCTGCTTCTGCTCCTATCCCCATGCCTGCTGCTCGTGCGGCTGCTGCAGACGTTGCTCCCTCTGCTCCTCCTCTCTCGCCCCCTCTTGCCGGCTCGGCTCTCTCGTACCCGACTATCGACACCACCCCGATCACAGTAGACTACAGTGCGCCAGCAACAGCGGCAGCAGCAGCAGCAGGAGTACCAGCAGGATCGCCTAATGTTGAGCTGCACCCGTCGTACGACCCCGAGCGCGTGCAAGCTGAGTTGAAGCGCGCAGAGAGCAACGTTGGGACGGGCGGGGGGCAGTGTGTGATCTGCTGGGATGCGCGGGCGGAGGCGGTGTGTGTGCCGTGCGGCCATGTGGCAGGGTGCATGGAGTGCTTGGGCGAGGTGAAGGGCAAGGGGTGGGGCTGCCCCGTGTGCCGCGCGAATATTCAGCAAGTGGTGAAGCTGTTTCATGTGTGAGTAAGTTTTGGAGCGAGGTTATCGTTTGGAGCAGGTTACTGGGCATGTGTGTCTCTTCTGTTTACCTCCCAGCATGCATTAGTAGAGCTTTGGGAGGAGTGTTTTGGTAGCTGGTTTTCTTGTTGGTCGGTTTTGTCACTGGGTGACTGAGGATTGTTGAGACGAAGGACACCACTTTCTTCCTGGTAGATTCATCTTGTGTTGCATAGAGAAAGGTATTGAGTGTAATATTCTGCAAACACATAAGTAGACGCGGTGAATGTTTAGTGCGGCATCTCGAGGCAGCCAAGGTCAACGAATTTCACGCCTCGAAGCAACTTGGGGCGGCGTTTTGTTTTTGGGTGGCTCCGAAAGCAGCAGCCCAAGTGTTGCCATTCCGTTCAAATGCACCTCCCATCTCGTGATTTTGGTGTGGAAAAAAGAGAATACACCACGAAGAGTTTCAGGGTGGGTCATCCTGGTTTTATGACACGCAAATCGTTGAAGGCGCTTGACCTGGATGCTTGCTGACATCAGATTCCCCTTTCAAAAAACCTGCCGACAAATGCAACAATTCTTGAACTAGAGAAATGGCGGGGTTGGTGAAGCCCGGGGCGCACGAAGCAAGTGCTGCTCAGAGAATTCTTCTCGTCGTGTAGGGCCGTCGATCCTAGCGTCATCATACGCATCGTGTGGTACAC
Organism: Closterium sp. NIES-67; assembly: GCA_027943415.1. Lineage (NCBI taxonomy): Eukaryota > Viridiplantae > Streptophyta > Zygnematophyceae > Desmidiales > Closteriaceae > Closterium > Closterium sp. NIES-67. Next base: position 78,200 of record BQMB01000755.1, read on the forward strand.
ATCACCTCGATCATCCCAAGCCCATGTTTTATGTGTTGGTGTGGTGACCGACGGCGGGGACGTGGAACATGTTCTTGGCCCACGCAACAGATGTGGTGAATTCGAAAATGTTTACAGAGGTGAGATTTTGTTTTTGTAAAAAGCCTCTGAAATCGCAGACTTCCACAAGAGATGTTCGGCTAAACATCCAAAGGCTTCACAGAGTGGTTCGTAACTCAGCTGGCTGGAAGTGTTTGAGATTTTCTGTGCAGTGTGGTCACCTTTCTTCACAAGCAGTTTCGGAACCTGTCGGCTCGTTGAGAGAAATCATTGGAAGGGCAGGGGGAGCAGCGGAACCGCGTTGGTTTTGGGGAGGGCTGTTTCCCTTGCGGTGCTGCAACCAAACCTGACCCAGCAGCTGAGCTCACAGCACAACCAAGCCAAAGCTCCCTTGTCAGCGCCAACAACGCGGTTGTACAGTGAATAGTAGATTAAACAATCGAGGCGAGGCGAGGCGAGTGGCTCCGGATGATGCCGCCGACGGAGGTGCAGGTAGAAGCGGATGACTGCGTGCGCGTTCGGGCCGAGCCGACTTCGTAGCGGCTGCAGCTAAAGCTGTACCGTATCCTTCCTTCATCGTGTCACGGATTTGTGAGGTGTAGATGAGAGAGAGAGAGAGAGTGAGAGAGAGAGCAGCAGCCATGGCGCATGCATACACCTTCCGTCCTTCCGCGTACTCCATCTTCGGTCACTCATAACTTCTTACCCGACCCGAATCACACTCAAGAGTTGCTTCCCAGCTGTCATCCCCCCTTCATGGAATTACTCAAGACGAGTCCATCACGCGGCGCGCTCTTTCTCCCCGCACCCCCCACTTTCGCTCCCTTGGGATTCCGATTCGCATCACGCTCTTCGTCTCGCGTTCTTCGTCATCCACTGGACTTTCCTTGCGCGCCGCTGCCCTGCCTGATTCGCCAGTCGCCAGTAACCAGCCTTCCCCACAAAGAGCCCATCGTTCGACACAACTGAAACCAACTCGCAAGCATGCTGCGCGTCACCCACCATACAGCGGCAGGCAGTGTTTCTCTCGCCCCACACAGTACCAGTGCTACTAGAAGTAGGAATGCTCGCAGCGTCGCCCGCGTCCTTCTCGCATTCCATTCTTTCATTTGTTTTCGCCACCCTCGTCCGTTCGTCCGTTCGTCCGTTTCTCACCCACACGAAGCTGCACGCGGATTCGCGACGTAGCAGCGCTACTACTACGCGTAGCAGTAGTAGTAGTCAAGTTTAAACTAGTTCCAGTTTAGTTCTAGAAACGACAGCTCGTCGTCTCGTCACGGTGTGCGTTCAGTTCGCGTTCGTCGATAGCCCGGGTCTTCGTCTAGAGAGAAACAAGCCACGCCTCAAAACGAGCTTATTATCACCAAGACTTTCCACAACATCCACTGGCAGAGACTTTTCGCGGCTGTGGATGTGATTCCGTGCCACCTCCCTCTCTTTCCGCGGCATCCTTTCGTCAGCCTCCTCGACCCGCAAAGGCCCTTACTAATGGAGCGGCTCGGCGTGACGATGACAGCGCGCCGATTCCCGCTGCTGGGCGGGCGCGAGTCGTCATCATGCCCGTGGGTGGAAGGGGACGAGGAAGGGGAGCGGTGGGAGGAAGGTGAGTTGCTTGACGTCAGCTACTCACAAGATGATGACGACAGCAGCATCGTCGCCGGTAGCGATCGCCTCGCCGTCGATCCTGCCACGTCAGCGGCTTCCATCGCAGCGGCGTTTTACGCGCGAGAGCATTTGTTTTCCACCACCGCTGAGGTATACTCTGCCCCTAGTGCTGCTGCTGCTGCTGCTGCCTCACCAGGAAACTCGAGAAGGCCCTACTCCTTACCACCACCCGCCACTATTGGCGCTGCCGTAGCCTACGACGCAATCGCTTCTACGGCCCCGCAATCGCAATCGCAATCGCAATCTCAATCGCAATCGCATCAAGCCTTTCGACATACCCTCGCCTCCCCAGGCAGCATCAGCCGCTCGTTCTCCCTGGCTTCCGCCGTCTCCCCGCACTCGTCCGCCATTTCCCCGCGCTCCACCGCCTTCTCCTCCCCGCGCGAGTCAGCCTCCGCCTTTTCCGCGAGCGCTAATGGCCTTTCCCCGCGCGGGTCCGCCTCTCTGCCGCGCGTGGCGTCGTCCTCCCCCCGCGGGGGTGCCTCGAGCCCGTCCGCCCGCGCTATATCCCGCGAGTACGTGGCGCAACCCGTACGGGGGAGAGGCGAGTACAGAAATCGGGACGACAGGGAGCAGCGGAAGGAGAGGGAGGAGAGGGGAGAAAGTCCTTTCAGCCCACGGCAGCAGTTCTGCGGAAGACGCGATAGCCAGCCGCACAGAGAGCACGGCGTGCAGCACAGGCAGCAGCACACGCAGCAGCACAGGCAGCAGCACAGGCAGCAGCACAGACAGCAGCGCACGCAGCAGCACACGCAGCAGCACACGCAGCAGCACACGCAGCAGCACACGCAGCAGCACACGCAGCAGCACACGCAGCAGCACACGCAGCAGCACACGCAGCAGCACACGCAGCAGCACACGCAGCAGCACACGCAGCAGCACACGCAGCAGCACACGCAGCAGCACACGCAGCAGCACACGCAGCAGCACACGCAGCAGCACACGCAGCAGCACACGCAGCAGCACACGCAGCAGCACACGCAGCAGCACACGCAGCAGCCACAGCAGCCACGCAGCCACACGCAGCAGCACACGCAGCAGCACACGCCAGCAGCACACCGCCAGCAGCACACGCAGCAGCACACGCAGCAGCACACGCAGCAGCACACGCAGCAGCACACGCAGCAGCACACGCAGCAGCACACGCAGCAGCACACGCAGCAGCACACGCAGCAGCACACGCAGCAGCACACGCAGCAGCACACGCAGCAGCACACGCAGCAGCACACGCAGCAGCACACGCAGCAGCACACGCAGCAGCACACGCAGCAGCACACGCAGCAGCACACGCAGCAGCACAGGCCTGGATCTGACGCGGGACGTGCCTGCAGCGAGGCCAGCCCGTGCAGCAGACCCGACTGCGCCTCGTGCGGTCCGGTGCTCTTGGAGATTCGCCCCGAGTCCGCTTCTTACACTGTGACTCGTGCTACTGGTAGCTATGCTGCTGACGTGTCTTTGGCGGGCGTGGGCGTGGCGCGACGCAGCAGCAGCCATGCCAGCAGCAGCAGCAGCGGCCGCAGTGGGAGTGCGTATGCAGGTGCTGCTGGCGCCCGTGGTGGTGGTGGGGGTGGGGTTGCTGCTGCTTCTGTTGACGTTGTTGCAGCACCAGCAGCTGTTGCTGCTGCTAATGCTGAAGCCGCAGCCGCAGCCGCAGCCACAGCTGATGCTGATGCTGTTTCAGCAGCGGCTGGGTTCGGCATCAGCGACTTCGGGAGAGGCATGATGGGATATGGAGAAAGCAGCGCGGATGGTAGTGGTGGTGTCGGTGGAGAGGGGGGTGGCATGGGGTGGTTAGGGACAGGGGAGAGCCAGATGGTTGCCGCGGAGATGCACTGGCAGATGCTTCGACAGCACAAGTGGCAGCTGTACCAGGCACAGAGGGGGCAGCAGAGGGAACAGGAGAGGGAGCAGCAGAGGGAGGAGGAGAGGGAGGATGATAGGGAGCAGAAGGAATGGGAGCAGAGGCAGGGATGGGAGGAGGAAGGCAGTTACGGAGGAGAGGCGGACGGAGGCGAGAGAGAGGAGGGGAGGACGGAAGAGCAGCAGCAGCAGCAGGAGCAGGAGCAGGAGCAGGAGCAGGAGCAGGAGCAGGAGCAGGAGCAGGAGCAGGAGCAGGAGGTGGCAGCACCAGTGTCTTGGATGCAAGGCGACAGTATGTCACTGCAGGCACTACCTTTTACGCGAGACATTACCGGAGTAGTGCTTGAGGAGGTATCGTTCGGATCAGGCGACGATTTAAGTGATTCAACTCAAAGAATGGCAGGGGCATGTCCAGAGGACTGGGAACGGGAAGGGGAAGGGGTAGGGGAAAGCGGGAAGGGGATGGAGAGGGATGGAGAGAGGAGGGGAGGGTACGGAGAGGGAGAGGGAGAGGGAGAGAGGGGGAGGCATGGGGAGGGGCTTTGGGGTTTCAGCAGGACGCTTGGACAGGAGGGACTTGAGGAGGAGGATGGGGAAAGAAGATATGGTAGCGGAGACGGGAAGGACCGAAGCAAGGTGGAAGAGGACGGGGAGGGGGGAGGGGAGGAGGAAGTAGAGATGGGAGGGGAAAGGGAGGAGGAAGGGCAGGTGGAAGAGGAGTATGAGGAAAGGGAGGAAGCTGGGTCGGAGGAGCAGCAAGGGTGGACCCAGCACAGAGCAGAGAGAGCAGAGAGCCAGCAGCAGGAACGAGCGGACTTATGGGGGAATGAGGGGCAGATCCACGTGCACATGTCTGTGCCTGAGTTGCTCAAATCGCCCACCATCCACCCAACCGCCAAGAAGGCAACAGCTCAAACTGCCTTTCCATCACTCCCTTGGTCCCCCTCCTCTTCCTCCCAGCACAGCGAGGATGATGATATTGATGATAACGATAATATTGATGATAATAATGATGGTGGTGGCCGTGACGGGGGTGGTAACTATACGCATCGGCATGGCAGTCCGTTCCCCGTAGCTGGTGCTCTGCCCCACCGCCTCCCGGCACGAGGCCTCTCCCTCCCTGCCAACATCCATCCCATCCCTCCCATGTACTCCCCGTTCTTTCGTCCACAAGCCAGCTCCAGAACAACCACTGCCGCCGCCTCTGCTGCTGCTGCTGCTGATTCTGATGGTGCTGATGGTGGTGGTGGTGGTGGTGGTTTTTATGCTCCTGGTCCTTACAGCCATGCCCCCGTTTCATCCCTCTCCCTGCATCCGTTCCGCCTAGCCCTTGGCCTCCGGATCGGAACAGAGGACGACGATGACTCTTTCCATATAGACAGCTTCGGCAGCCGGGGGAGTGACAGTAAAGGGAGCGACAGCAAGGGGAGCAAGGGGAGCAAGGGAAGCAAGGGCAGTGACAGCAAAGGGGCGGAGGGGAAAGGGGGCGAGAAATGGCTGCCGCTGCTGACCCCTGCGTTTGTGAGGAGCAACAGTGATGTGGGCAGTCCTGCTGGGAGGAGAGGGGAGGAGAGGAGGAGTGTGTGGGAGGCGGATAGGAGGAGGGCAGTGTACAGGAGGAGGTTCGAGGAGCATGGCATGGGAGGGAGGGGCGCACGGCAGGAGGGACGAGAGGGTGAGGTGGAGACGGGAGAAGGTGGGCTGGAGGGGACGGAGGGTGGGCTGGAGGGGCGGGATGGTGGGTTGGAGGGGAGGGATGGTGGGTTGGAGGGGAATGAAGAGTGGGAAGAACGGCTCAAGGGAGGGGGTAGTGTGCATGCTTTGTCGATGGGGGAAGACGAGGAGGAAGTGGGGGAAAGGGAAGAGGATGAAGGAATGGAGGAGGATGAAGAGGCGGAAGAGGAGAAGGAGGAGGAGGAGGGAGAGGAGGAGGAAGAGGAGGAGGAAGAGGAGGAGGAAGAGGAAGAGGAAGAGGAGGAAGAGGAGGAGGAGAACGAGGAGGAGGAGGAGGAGGAGGAGGAGGAGGAGGAGGAGGAGGAAGGGGAGGAGAGCAACGGTGAGTTTGTGAGCGAGGAGAGTAGCAGTTTCTGGACCGAGTCAGAGGGGAGCAGCATGCACTGGCATCCTAGCCCCTATCTTGACTCCCTTGCCGCTCGTTCTGGCCCTGCGTCTGCTGTCCCTGCCCCCACTGGTGCAGACGGTGCTGCAACTATCACCACAGCTGCTGACTTGACTGCTGTCAATAGAGCAGGAGTTGCAGGAGCAGCAGCAGCAGGGAGTGCTGCTGCTGTTGCTGCTGCTGCTGCTGCTTCTGCTGCCGCTGCTGCAGGTGCAGCGAGCGCTGGTGGTGGTGGTGGCGGCGTGAGGGCGGTGGGTGTGCTGGGGCAAGGAGAGGTGATCCATAGAGTGGTGGTATCCCCCGCTGTGATGGACCTGCTGGTACGGACGGCCAGCCAGAGGCAGCAGCAGCTGGAGCAGGTGCAGGTGGAGGGAGTTGGAATGGGGGAGTGTGCTGGAGAAGGGGAGGGGGTGGGAGAGGGAGAGAGGGAGGGGCAGGGGAAGAGGGGAAGACAGAGGCAGTGGGTTGAGGAGAGGGGAGGGGAGAGGGGAGGGGAGAGGGGAGAGGGGAGAGGATGGCTGGGAAGGGGAGGAAGCCTGAGGGGGTGTGTTTCGGAGGGAGAGGAGGGGTATCGCATGTCGAGGGGGGCTGGAGTGACGACGGGACGACGGTTACAAATGTGGAGCGGAACAGGGTCGGTGCAGGAAGGAATGAGACATGCAATAGGCAGAGATGGGAGCACTGGTGATGGTGGTGATGGTGCTGATGGTGCTGATAGTGCTGATGGTGGTGATGGTGCTGATGGTGCTGATAGTGCTGATGGTGCTGATGGTGCTGATGGTGCTGATAGTGCTGATGGTGCTGATGGTGGTGATGGTGATGACTGTGGTAATGGTAGAGGGAGAGCAAGTATGAGTGAGAGTGAGGGTGAGAGTGAGGGCGAGGGTGGGAGTGAGGGTGGGCAGGGAGCGAGAGGGATGAGAGATGTGGCTGCGGCGCTTCAGATGATGGGGCAGGAGGAGCGAGACGCGGCACAAGGGGCAGCAGAGTGGAGACTGGGTGACCATGATCTTGATGATGGTGATTGCGATGGTGATGATGCTGATGCTGCGGCGGTTGGCACACGCACAGCAGGAGCATCTGGAGGAGAAAGCGCAGCAGGAGGAACGGGAGTGGGGGTAAATGTAAATCTGTCCGGAGAGAGAAAAGTCCAGGGAGAAGTGCAGATCCCGATGCAGAAGCAGAAGCAGATGCCGATGCCAATGCCGATGCCGATGCCAATGCCGATGCCGATGCCGATGCCGGATCTGCAGATGAAGCGCATGGGCAGGCGAGACGGCTGGGTGAGTGAAACAGAAGGGGAGGACAGGCAGAGGCATAGGCAACGGCAAATGATACCCATACCCATGGGCAGAGACAATGCAAGTGAGGGAGGTAGAGGAGGTGGAAGATCCGACGGGTCCTATACCCCTCCCCACTGGACGGTTTCACGCTCACTCAAGGAAATCAGTGCTGGAGGCACCCACCTGCTACTACCCCTCCCCCCGGGGAGGCAGCAGCAGCAGCAGCAGCAGCAGGCGCGGGTGCTGCAGCGGGGGCATTCGTTGGAGGAGAGGGGGCACATGGGGGGGCTGTCAGTGATGCGAGTGGCGGGGATCAGGTGGGGGAGTGGGGCTGCGAGGGAGGGGAAAGGAGATCCGTGGCCAGCTGCTGGTGCGGCTGGTGCTGCTGGTGCTGCTGGTTGGGCTGGTTCTGCTGCCGCCGGTGCTGCTGCTGGTGATTTGCACGGTGGTGGTGGGCAGAGTGGGTCTAAGACTGACAGTCCTGGTAACTTGGAGGGCGGAGTGGTGGGTGCTGGAGGCGAAAGGGAGGGGAGAGGTGGGATTACAGGGGGTGTGGGTGGGGGAAGGGAGGGAGTGAGGGAGAGAGTGGGAAGGAGGGTAGAGTTGGTGGAGGTGGAGGAGGAGGAGGGAGGGGAAAGTGTGTGGGGTGGTAGGTATGGTGCTGGTTCCGACAGTGGTGATGAGGGCAGTGCTAGTAGTGGCGATAGTGGTCCCATCACTGCAAGTGGTTCACCTAGTGGTGTTGGTGCGTCTGTCGCTCTCATGCCCGCAGCAGCAGCAGCAGCAGCAGCAGCGTCGTGCTTGTCGCTAGCCAATATAGGCAACCTGCTTATGTCATCTCCGCAACCTGCTGCTGCTGCTGCTGCTGCCGCTGCCGCTGCTGCTGCTTCTGCTGAACCGCCATTATCGTCGTTATCACAAGCAGCAGCAGCAGCACCAGGAGCAGCAGAATCAGCAAAATCAGCAGCAGCGCCCCCTGCATCACACGACACGTGTGTGTTGCTGCGCGCAGCAGCGCCCCCTGCATCACACGACACGCGTGTGTTGCTGCGCGCAGCAGCAGGCAGCGGTACCCTCCGACTCTCACCCACCTCAGGCACCTGGCGTCTTCTCCCCGCCTCCTCCTCCTCCACCACCTCCTCTTTCTCCTCTTCGACCCCTTCCTCCTCCTCGCACCATCCCATCCGCCGCCTAGCTTCTATCGGTGTAGACACGCATGGGAGGGCGGTAGTGTCCCCAACCACTGCAGTCGCATCCCCCTCTGCTGCTGCTTCTGCTCCTACTTCTGCTGCTGCTGCTTCTGGTGGTGGTGGTACTTCTGCTGCTGTCTCGTCTCGCCTGTTCTCCCCAATGCGCCCGCCCATGCCTCGCCCGCCTGTGCTTGGGGCAGCGGCCCTGGGCAGTCTGTCACAGCGCCGACGACTGGTGCTGCAGCAGGAGAGAGGGGAGGGGGGTGAGGATAGAGAGAGAGGGGAGAGAGGTGAGTGTGGGAAGGGAGGGGAGAATGGGGAGAGGCAGGAAGAGGAGCGACAGGCAGGTGGTGGTGTTGCCGCTGCTGCTGCTGCTGCTGCTGCTGAGGATGATGTTACCGCTGACACTGCCCTTGCATTTGGAGTGTTATCGAAGCATGTACCACCCTTGCATGCGCCCAATGCACGTGCTTCTAGTGCGCCTTTCACTGGACGACATGGCACGGCAGCAGCCGATGACGACGATTGCATGGGCAGCAACAGTGGAAGCAGAGGCAGCACTGCTACGATTCGCCTCCACGGTTCTGATCATGGTTCTGGTCCTGGTGATGGTCACGGTGCTGAAGACTCTGCTGGTGCTTGGAATCGTGCTGCTGCTGCCGATGGTGAATACGAAGAGGACAGTCGGAGCATCACCAGCGTCAGCACCATCAGCAGCAGCAGCAGCTGCTGCAGCAGCCCTGACGCGCGGGTCATAAGCACCACGCACAGAAATGCCACCGAAAAGACCACACGCATATCCCCCTCTCGCTCCCTCTCCTCCTCTCCTGCTCACTCTCGTTCTCACTCCTCTGCTCATTCCCCCAGACTCCCGACCTCCAGGCCTGACTATCTCCCCCCCCTGCGCTCCACCTCCTCTCTCCCGCCCAACCTCCCCTCTTTCTCTCTCCACCCTCCTCGTCCGCTTCCTCCTGCTGCCACCACCAATCCTCGCCGCTCCTTCTTTGGACCATCACCATCACCATCACCAGCATCTGCATCATCCGTAGCAATGCCAGCACCATCTGCTCCCATTCAACCTGCCAGCTCCCAGACTGCTCCCACTGTCCTGAGCGAGCCACCACCACTGCCACCCCTTCTGAGGACCCCCTCTGCCTCTCGCCCCCAAACCGCATCGCCCACAGCAAATTGGTCTCCGAACCGGCCCCCACCCATCCCCACCGCACGATCGTCCTCCCTGTCCCCTCCCTCACCCTCTAGAGCAGGGGTCTCAGTCCGTGCGTCTGTGCCACCATCTGCCTCGGCCAAGCCTGCTCCCCAGTTGTCTTCATCTCGCTTGCTGCCTGCTTCGCGTGCTTCCCCTGCCTCGCATACAAAAGCAGCAGCAGCAGCAGCTGCTGCACCAGCTGCACCAGCACCAGCGCCACCAGCAGCAGCAGCACCACCAGAAGCACCTGTTGCAAGGTCGCCAGTCGCAGGGCTTCGATGGGCTAAAGGCAGTTGGGAGAAGGCGAAGAAGCAGGAAGAACCTTTCTCTACAGCTCCTGGTTCTGCTGCTGCTGCTGCTGGTTCTGCTGCTGCTGCTGACGATGATGCAGGAAGAGCAGGCGGGGAGCCGCAGTGGGCTTTGCAGGGCAGCTTACAGCGCCAGGGCTCCATTAGAAGACACGAGCCACGAAAGCCATTGCAGGCTGAGAGGCGAGAGGCAGTGGGGCCTCAGCCGGAGCAGAGTCAACTCGGAAGCTATGAGCTGGGGCTGGCTGGGGGGGCAGGGTTGGAAGGAAAGCAGGTTGAGGGTGCCACAAGCGGCGATTCTTCAAAGGAGGCTGAGAGGGGTGTGGGAAGAGAGGAGAGGCAGAGGAGAGGTGAGGGCGGAGGGGGGTCTGGAAGGTCAGGCGGGTGGACGCACAGTGGGGGTTCTGACTGGAGTGGGGGATCAGTTGCCGGATCAGGTTCGGAGTCAGGTGGGGAATCAGTAGGGAGATCAGGCGTGCAATCAGGTTGCAGTGGCAGGGTAGGAGCCCTTCTCTCTGCTGCCGCTGCTAAAAGACACTCCATTTCTCCTGCTAATGCAACTGCTTCTGCTGTTGCCACCACCACCACCACCACCACCACTACCGCCACTGCCGCTGCTGCTGCCCCCACTGCTCTCACCACCACTGCTCCTGCTGCCACCCCTACCACCGCCACCACCATTGCCAGCAGCAGGGGCGGCGGCATGAACCCAGTGGAGCTACTGACAGAAGAGATGGCCAAAGCAGACACAGTGGGCATCCTAGCAGCGTGCGAACTCCTACGCCACCTCTCCCGCCGCAGCACCCGCTGGCGCGAATACATCACCGTGGCTGGCGGCATCCCACCGCTCCTCGCGCTCACACAGGCTCGGCAGCACCCAGACCTGGTTGAGAGCTCCATTGCTGCGCTTCGGAATGTCTCGATACTGGATGTGAACCAGCGGCTGCTGCAGGCGGCCGGCGCGGTTTGTCCTGTGGTGGAGTTGTTGGAGCATGCATGCGCGTGCATGGTGTGGCATGCCGGGGGCGGTGGGGGAAGTGTGGGGAGTGGTGGGGGGAGGGAGGGGAATGTGAGTGTGAGTGTGAGTGGGAGTGGGAGTGGGGAAGGGGATGGAGGGGAGAGTGGGGGGGATGGCGATGGTGATGGTGGTGCAAGGAGAGGTGGGAGTGGGAACAGAGGGATTGGAGATCGTTTGAATGAGAGGGCGAGAGGGAGGGATAGGGATTGGGAAGTGGTGGAGGGTTGTGGTAGTAGCTGCTTGCCTGTAAGAAAGCCACACAGGAATGGGGTGAGTAGCAAAGGCGCCAGCACCAGCAACAACCACAACAACAGCAACAGCAGCAGCGGCAGCAACAACAACAACAACAGGAGCAGCAAGAGCAGGGCGTATGATTGCACACGAGGCATTACAGAAGCAGCATCGGCGCACGTGACCTTCAGCGAGGCTGCCAGTTTAACCATCCAGGAGCACGCAGCAGCGGTGCTCTTCAGCCTCGCCAAGAGCAACGAGCTCAAGAAAGAGATCGCCCGCCTGGGAGCCATACCATCTCTTGCCACTGTCTTCATATTCACCTGCCCGCCCTCCTCCTCCGCCTCCTCGACCCTCTCCTCCTCCACCTCCACCTCCTTCTCCTTCCATCTCCAGCCATCCCCTCCTCCCTCTCCCTCCTCCCTCCCCGCGCATATCATCGCCCTTCGAGCGCTGTACTACCTCTCCATCTACCGTCCCAGCAAACCGCTTATAGTCGCCACAGGAATCATACCCCATATTGTGAACACCGTTTGCGAGCGCGACGACGTGAGGGCGACCCTGGTGGAAGACTGTGCCGTTCTACTGGCGTCCCTGGCAGCAGCAGACGAGGGCAGGCAGGCCATTGTGACTGCCGGGGGGGTCGCAGGGTTAAGGAGAGTGCTGGAGGAAGGGTCGTGCCTTGCAAGGGAGGCTGCAGTGGTGGCGCTGCTGCTGGTGGCGAAGGGGAGGGAGTCGTGGAGGGAGGAGGTGGTGGGGTTGAGGGTGGAGGGGACTGTGGGGAGGATGATGGAGGGGCGAGGGCAGACAGAGCGAGGCAAGAGGAAGGTGAGATGAGGGGATGGCGGTGCTTGCAGGGGTGGTTGAGGTTGGGGGCTAATGGGGGACTTGAATGTTGCACCCGCCTTTGGCATGGTACACACACGCGCGCACGGCGCGGGCACACACACACACACACACACACACACACACACACACACACACCCTGCTGTGTCTCGTTCTTGACTTTCCATCAGCACAGCACAGCATGTTTGTCCGGTGCGCTGCCTCCCTAACGCTCTCTCCTGCATATTTCTGTTGGCAGGCACGCGAGCTGCTGCTGCTCCTCACTGCAGAGCAGCAGAACCAGCAGAACCAGCAGAACCAGCAGAACCAGCAGCAGCCAGAGCACCAAGGGAATGACGGTGTACAGCACCACGTGCACAGCGATGAGTATTATCATCATCAGCAGCAGCAGCAGCAGCAGCAGGGTGAGCAACTAGAGCAAGAGCAGGGACAGAACACAGAAAACACACCACAAACACAGTACACATCACACACACTGCACTCAGCCCCCCACACGCCCACACACAGGCAGGCGACTCTGCTGACTAGGGTGAGGGAGGAGGTGCGCAATAGGATTAGCCTGCACCATCATCTCACGCTCCAACCTGCTCCAGTTGGGTAGATAAGTACCGGTAGATACTCAACTACCTACTATGGTTTGAGCTTGTGTTGTGTATCGTAGTTTTCCCCTGCTGTGATTTGACCTTGCTCATTGTTCGGTTCGGCGATGTTATTCTCTTAGGGCGTACTCCTAAGAAGCTGGATCCACCGAGCAGAGTACAGCGGTTCACATGTCAAGATGCCCATGTTGGGATTTCATCTCATCTGTAGCTGTTTTAGGATCCATGTTTTGGTCACGAATTAAGTGCCTAATGAGATGTTGCATAAAACCACAAGCACCTCGACACATAGCGTTGTTTGTGTGGACTGCAGAGGCTGGAACAAACTACGTCAGGAATACATCACATGCCTGGCAAATACTGTATCTACGACATACAGGGGAATGTCCATGCAGGGGTTCCGACAGGGTTGTTGTGTTGCAACATGCAGGTCGGTCTATGTGGTGGATACTGGTGCTGATTCCTGCTGTCATGTCACCCTCATCTCCTCTCATCCCCACTCAGGCACTCACAGCAAGTAAGTTTCATGCAATTGGAAAAAGCGTCCTTGATTGAATCAGTTTTAAAAAAGGTGAAGCGATTGAACTATTGACATATAAAAACATTTACAGGCACTGATATGGGACGATTAAAAACCTGGAGCAAGAAGAGCTGGCGGAATTGTCGGCTGATTAGGGGAATTACGTGCTAGTAAACTCCCGCGTCAATTCTTCAACATCTTGGATTCGAGATGGAACAGGACATCCTCGTAACTCCGCTGCGACACGCCCGTGTCCCACTCGCCCGAAATCACGCCATGGCTCTTGTCCGCCATCAGCGGAACCACCTCCGCCGCCGCAGGAGCCGCGGAACCGGCGGGGAGGTTCGCGAGAAGGTGCTGGGAAAGATCCTCGTAACTGAGCAGCGAGATGCTCTTGTCCCACTCGCCGGACACCACGCCGTGAGACCGGTCCGTCTCGAGCGGCACGTAATTCGCCTCCGAGTCCTCGACGAGTCCTTGGAGAACGACCGCCTCGAAATAAGTCGACAGGTCTTCGTAGTGCAGCAGCGACACGGACTTGTCCCACTCGCCCGACACGATGCCGTATCTCCTCTTGGTGGTCAGCGCGACGGGAGCCATGGACGCCGCCTCGGAGTCTTCCACCAATCCGCGGATGAGAACGCCCTGCAGGTGCTGCGAGAGGTCTTCGTAGGTGAGGAGCGACACGGACTTGTCCCACTCGCCGGAGAGCACGCCATGGCTCCTGTCGGTGACGTACGGTCCGACTGCCGACGACGATGACGATGACGATGTTGTTTCCGAAACTGACGCGCGCGCAACGAGACGGTTCAGCTTTCCAGACCGGCTAGGTACGAACGTCCGACGAGACGCGGACGGAAGCAGGGGAACGGCGGGACCAGCAGCAGCCGACGAAGAAGCGGCGCGAAGCGAGGAAGCCCTCGCATCGCTGGCTCCCCGGCGGTCAAGGACCGCTGCAGAGCCGGAAAGCAAGGCAGAGGAAACAGCGGCAGCCATGACTTCTGTCTTTGCCTTCGCGCCTGAGCTGGTGACGGGCCGAACCCGAACTTGTGATGTGCCTGTTGCCGCTCTGTTAGACCCTCGTGGAAAGGAATTGAAGCAGCGAGTGACTTGCGAAAAGAGTGAGCTGGGTGGGGTCTTTGTATCTGGAGGAGGGGTTGCTTGGGAGCGGGTTGGGTTGGGTGGTGGGGGGGCGAAGGGGAATTTGGGGGAAGGTTTGGGGGAGAACGCAAGGGTTTGGCGGAAGATGCATAGCTGGTAGCGCGGATTCCATCCGCGATAACCCGTTTCTCCTTCCTCGGCTGGGCAGCAACGGCGCTGCACCTTGAGAGTGACACTCTCCTCGGCGGGCGGAGTGAGCAAACAAAGTTCGCCTTGGCGGCGTGAGCAGCCCCGCGCTGTGCAACCACCGTTCCCCCTAGGCCAGCTCACAGCCACACACCAAATCTGAAACTGCCCGCTGGGGGAACGAGAGAGCAGAGTCGCGGGACGGGATGGGATGGGAGGGAGTTCAGTATGGGGAGGGGACATGGGGGTATGGGGATGTGGGGGTCACCCGGCAGGTCGGGGGGAAGTGGGGGGACCCCCCATGCGGTTCGACAGATAAAGGGTGTTGGCGGCGGAAATCTCACGACCCTCGTCAGGTCACGTGCCGTCGGATGACGGGCAGACAGGCTCCACCGCACAAAGGAAACAGATAAGGGCGTGCGAAGTGTGGTGGTGGTGTAGTGATGGAAAAGTAGTTTCTGCACGTGTCGGGATTGCTAAATGCACAGTAGCGAAAAAATGTTGTCCACCCACATGAAACCAGGAAAAATTTTGTTCAGAAACAGGAACAACACTACAACCACAGGGTAAACAAAGAAAGCTTGGATGGAACCGAATGCATCTGCGCGAAATACAGACAAACCCGTCATTGGACCAGATCTTCTAGTTTCCGTGGCTGTGGGCAGCGCGAACACAACGAAGAATCGTGATTTTCAGGGAAGCAACACCATTGGGTGATCGATATACCGACACCAATCAGGTCCTGGAGACACGATGGAGAAGTAACTTGACAGGTCATTGTACCCTTGATCATTGGGCAATGTCGTAGAGAAGATTTTAACCAATAAAAGTCTTGCTTCGAGCACAGGAGACTCATAACTGACGTGGAACTTGTGTGATTTGTGTTGGCTGGAGTGAAAGAAAATGTGTCAATACAAGCTTGTGTTCGTACAGGCTTTCCAACATACACTAGTTGTCCTTCTTAGCAAGGAAAATAGAATAGCGTAATAAAAAGGGTAAGAACAAATTTGTTACAATTCAAAACGGGAGAAGGAAATGACCCTGCTACGAACCAATAACGTCAAAAGGCATTCACATGGTAGCAACCACGGACCAAGAACCACTCTTCTCCACCCTTCTAGCATCAACCTTATTCCAAGCATAACCTTCCACTTCTAGCGTAACCTCCCTAATTACAAAGGTGCTGCAGCAGCAACCTCGCCATGGCAGCAGCAGCACGCTGCAGGAAAGTTACAGATATGCACTTGCACACTCGCCCCTCACTTGCCCCGCAGGGAGACCAGCTCGTCCACTATGGCCGGGTTGGAGAGAGATGATGTGTCGCCCTGTCACAGAAAGGAGGTCATGGAGACAGGAGGGAAGGGGAAGGGGGAGGGGGGAGGAAAGGACTGTGAAGGAGGCAGAATTGGGCGTAGGGGTTATTCACATGGCACACCATGATCATGACGTGCATCTGACTCAGCAGCAGGCCTCATGCTTGCCCACCATACCCCCGTCATGACCCGTGCCGCGTCCCCTCCCCTCGCCCTGCCTGATCCCTTGCCCCCCTAACCCGGTGCCTGTGCCCGTGCCCGTGCGCTCACCAGCTCGTCCAGCTTGTTGGCGGCAATCTTGCGCAGGATGCGCCGCATGATCTTGCCGCTGCGGGTCTTGGGCAGCCCCGGCGCCCAGTGGATCACGTCCGGCGCCGCAAAGGACCCGATCTGCATGGCATGGCATGGCATGGCATGGGCGGAGTGACGGGTGCAATGCAGCAGGGAATCAGCAGGGTAATTAGGGGATTAGGGTTGGGGGATTGATTAGGGAGGACTGCTACGGTACATTGAGCAACTTGGGCAGCAGCTCTGCAAAAACCGTTCATGCGAATGATAGTAACGTTCACAGCAGCAAGGTGCACCACAGCGGAACAGGACGCACTGGAAAGACACCGGGGGGATGAATGCGGGGGAGGAGGGGGGCTGACGAAAGACGGGGCGGGGGGAGTGGGTGGGGGGGGGTGTGGTGGGGGGGGCGAGAGCGCGCGCACCTCATTGCGGACCGAGTCCTTGAGCGCCTTGCGCAGCGAGTCGGAGGGCGAGATGCCGTCCATGAGCGTCACGAACGCGTACACGCCCTGCCCCTTCACGTCGTGGTCGTACCCCACCACCGCCGCCTCCGCGCACGCCGGGTGCGCGTCCAGCGCGGATTCCACCTCCTCGGTGCTGATCCGATGCCCGCTGACGTTGATCACGTCGTCCACGCGCCCCGTCAGCCAGATGTACCCGTCCTTGTCGCGGCGCGCGCCGTCGCCCGTCGTGTAGTACCCCTTCCAGACACTAAAGTACGTCGCCTCGAAGCGCGCGTGGTCGCCGAAAAGGGTCCGCGCCATGCCCGGCCATGGGCGGCGCAGGCACAAGTACCCCTCGCACGGCCCGTCCTGCTCCTTGCCGTTCTGGTCCAGAATCACCGGCTCGATCCCGAAGAACGGGAGGGACGCGGAGCCTGGTTTCAGCGGCCATGCGCCCGGGAGGGGCGTGATGCAGATGCCGCCGGTCTCGGTCTGCCACCACGTGTCGCTGATCGGGCAGCGGCCGCCGCCCACCACCTCGAAGTACCAGCGCCACGCCTTTGGGTTGATCGGCTCGCCCACGGAGCCCAGCACGCGGAGAGACGCGCGGGAGTGGCGGCGCACGTACTGTTTAGGGGTGGAGGGGGGGAGGCAGAGACCGGGGGGGGGGGGGGGGGGGGGTGGGGGTGGGGGGGAGACAAGAGGGGGAGAGGGGAAGGAGAAGGAAATTTGAGGGAAAGGAGGGGAGGGGTCAGAGGTAGGAGAATGCGGAGCCGCGAGGGAGCGTGCAGGCGCTGTGATCGTTGTGTGTGTGCGCTGCTGCTCTGGCATGTGCGCATGCACGGTGCTTGGAGTCCATATCCTGTGTGTGTGTGCTTGTGTGGCTGGTACACAGGCATACGAACAAGAACAAGCACACAAGGCACGGTTGCACGAGAGCGAGCACCAGAGCACGAGCAGCAGCAGCAGCAGCAGCACTGCACCGCAATGCAACGTACAGAGTCGCCGAAGGCCTCGAGCGAGCGGATGGCGGTGGGCGCGGTGTAGAAGATGGTGACCTTGTACTTGTCCACGATGTGCCACCACCGCCCGGGGTCCGGCCACGTGGGCGTCTGCGGTAGCACCGGGGGGAAAGCGGGGGGAGAGAAGCGAGGAGGTGAGGACGTGAGGGTGAGGTCGTGAGGACGTGAGGACGTGAGGAGGTGAGGAGGTGAGGAGGAGGGAGGCTTGAACAGGGGAGCCAGAGGGGTTTGATCCAAGACTTGGGAAATGGGAGGGGTTGGGCGGAGTTGGGGAGATTTTGGCGCTCACCCCCTCAAAGACGACGATGGTGGCGCCGTTGAGCAGCGGGCCGTACGTGAGGTACGAGTGGCCCGTGATCCACCCGCAGTCCGCCGTGCACCAGTAGATGTCCCCAGGCTTGTAGTCGAACGCGAACTTGAACGTCGTCGCTGCGTACACCATGTACCCGCCGGTGGTGTGCACCACGCCCTGAAGAGAAGGGGGAAGGGAAGGAAGGTGGAGCAAGGAGCAATGGTGGTGGTGAGAGAGGATGACATGGGATGGATGGAAGTAGGAACGTCGCTGCTGCGCTTTTTGAGTCGACTCAAAACCGTGTGTAATGAGTCGACTAAAAAATCGGCTCATTACACACGGATGACATGGGACGGATGGAAGTAGGAACGTCGCTGCTGCGCAGAGCATGAAGAGCGGGTCCTCGCTCGCCATCCACTCCACGTCCGCCTCCGAGGAGTACTCAAGGCCCACGCATAGACACAGACAACGACAAACAGCACACCACAGCGAACGACAGCAAACCACAGGCAGCGTCGCACCTTGGGCTTGCCGGGTTTTGAGGCGCCTCAAAACGCACCTTGGGCTTGCCGGTGCTGCCAGACGTGTAGAGCATGAAGAGCGGGTCCTCGCTCGCCATCCACTCCACGTCCGCCTCTGTGGGGTACGTGCTCACCACCTCCTGCCACCACACGTCGCGCCCGGGCGTGAACGCGCACTCGTGCCGCGCCATGGCGCGCGAGTTGTCGTACACCAGACACGTCTCTGTGCGATTTGGAGTGGAACAGGGCGGAGAGGAGCAGGGCAGAGTGAGCGATTTCCTTAAGCCCCAGCAGCTCGTCTCGTTACGAGACGTCTCGAAGGGTGAGCAGAAGCCCGTTGTCTATCACTCACTGAGCGCCTATCACTCACGGATGTGCATGTTGTCCCTCTCGGAGCAGATGCGCATGGCCGTGTCCGCGATGTCCTTGAGCCCCAGCAGCTTGTCGCCGCGCCGCACGCCGCTGCACGTGAGCAGCACCTTGCACTTGCAGTCCACCATGCGCCCCGCCAGGGACTCCGCGGAGAACCCGCCGAACACCACCTGCGGGGGACAGGGGGGGGAGTGTGTGGGGGGGGGGGGGCGGAAAATTGTTGAGACGCGTTAGAAATGGGCCTGCAGTCCACCATGCGCCCGGCCAGGGACTCCGCGGAGAAACCCCCGAACACCACCTGGCGCGCGGGGGAGGGGGGGGATGGAAAAGGGGGGGAGAAGAGCGACAAGAGAATTGGTTAGGAGGGGGAGGAGAGGGAGGAGAGGGAGGAGGGGGAGGAGAGGGAGGAGAGGGAGGGGGAGGAGAGGGAGGGGGAGGAGAGGGAGGAGGGGGAGGAGGGGGATTGGGAAGGCACTGGATCTGTAGAGTAGGCTAGAGGAAGGGAGAGTGGTTGATTCAGGATTACTCTCTGTGTAAGTGGAAAGCGGTGAATTTGGAAGCATGGGGAGAAGAGCCGACCGCAGAAGAGGGAGGGTGTGGGGAAGAGAGGAGGTGAAGGGCGGGGGGAAACGAGGGGGCGAGGGGGGATGGAGGACTCACGGAGTGGATGGCTCCAATGCGCGCGCATGCGAGCATGGCGATGGGGAGCTCGGGCACCATGGGCATGTACAGGCACACCGTGTCGCCCTTGCGCACGCCCGCCGCGCGCAGGAAGTTGGAGAGCTGCGGGGCGCGTAGTAGGGGGGGGTAACGGCAGCGGCCACAGCCACAGCGGCAGGGACAGCGTAGCAGAGGTGGCAGTAAGGGACGCGTGGTAGGATTTTTGAGGCACCTCAAAGAGGTGGCAGTAAGGGACGCGTGGTAGAAGCACATTAGGGGGAGTTGGAGAGAAAAGTCGAGGCAAATGAGGCAAGCACGAGGCGCAATGCTTACACGGAGATTGTAATACCGATGAGGCACACGACGAGAACGAACTCAAAGACGCAATGCAGCACCAAGCCCTAGTTTGTTTGATCCATCCATGGCCCCACATGCCTACTAATCCCCACCATCCCCACCATCCCCACCATCCCCACCATCCCCATGACTCCCCCCCTCCCCCCCCCCCACCTGGCAGATCTGGTCGAGCAGCTCGTTGAAGGAGATGCGCGCGTCGTCCCCGGGGTCGTTGCCCTCCCACAGCATCGCCGTCGTCTCGCCACGCCCCGCCGCCACGTGGCGATCGACCGCGTTGAAGCACACGTTCGTGTAGCCGCCGCCGAACCACTGATGGTTGGGCGCGGGGAGAAAACGACGACGACCAACATGGCAAGGAGAGGGAGAGGCTTCGATCAGGAGGAGAGCGAGAGCAAGAAAAAGGGAGCGAGAAATAGGGAGCGAAGGGACAAAACAGCGAGCCGAACTGGGACCGTTACGGGCCTGCAATTCATGCAATTAAAAAAAAGGCCAATTTGCATACAAGCTCATCCGACTCAATCTGAGACGGCTTTTTATAGTAGTAGCGTAATTGCACGCACGCACGCACGCACGCACGCACGCACGCACGCACGCACGCACCTCGACGGCGACGGGTCCGTTGCGGACGTCGAAGTTGTGGCTCACGATGGGCGCCTCGGCGTTCCACTTCTTGTTCCAGAAGAACTCGCTCGCCACGTTGCCCCAGAACCGCGTCGGGTTCTCAATCGACTGCCGCCACATTTGGTCGTACTGCGCGGGCGGCGGTTCGCGGGGGGGGGAAGGGGGGGGAGTTGTGGGGTTGGTGGGGAAGGGGGGGAAACCGGCAGAAGGGCGGGATTTATGCGGGGCACTGGAAGAAGCAAGGTTAGGGAAGTGGCAGCTCAAAGGGTGCATGCAGGTGCTTGACGCGACATTGGTAGAAATTAGGTCAGCAATGCCCCATGCGTCATGGGACACTAACCGATATCACTAAGACTGCAATAATACCTGGAGTCGGTTGCGCACGTGCGCCTGCCAGCTGAACTCCGGCCCCACGTGCACCACCTCCTCGTCGATGTGCCCGTGCGGGTGCAGCGCCTCCGCCGCCGCCGTCGCCGCCGCCGCGCTCGCCGCGCCGCTCAGCGGGACGAGGGAGGAGCAGGGCTCGAGGGAGAGCGGGAGCGGCACGGAGTGAATGAACTCCTGCGGTACCAGGTGCCTGGAGGCGCGCACGGAGAGATAGTGGAGATTAAAGACGTGCTTTTCAGGCGGAAACGAGTGAAGCGTGACGAGTTGCACCAATCTTCAAGAGTTGAAGGAAAGTCGTGATTCTTCCTAGTTTTCAAGAAATTCCGGCGCGGCTCACCTTAAAGACATCGTAAGCCGGCGTTCAGCTTTCTCCCTGCTGCTGTCGTCATCGGCTTGGTTCGGCAAGATCCAACGGCTCCGAGGAACGATCGCCATCGCTCAGTGTAATCTCGTTCGTACGCGGCACGCGCGTCACGCGGCGATTAATCCTCCCTCTCAAGCAAGCTGGGGCAAGAAATGCACTTCCACTTCAACGCCGCAAGATTCTATTACTTGCGAGGAGGTCGAGACGGAGAGAAACTCGAGGCGTCGCCCAACGGAGAGAGAGCCAGTGCCTTTTGAGCCGGCTCGAAAGACACCTGCCGACCTTGGGAATTGCTGCGAGAGGAGGAGAGGCGAGGCAGAAAAGCTTC
Source organism: Closterium sp. NIES-67 (assembly GCA_027943415.1). NCBI lineage: Eukaryota > Viridiplantae > Streptophyta > Zygnematophyceae > Desmidiales > Closteriaceae > Closterium > Closterium sp. NIES-67. The sequence goes on from BQMB01000755.1 coordinate 99,343, forward strand.
GTATTTCGCAGCACAATGACGAATGGCAAAGCAGGTTTGCGTGCATGCGAATTTACACAGATTGGGGCAGGTCGCTACCACATGCTGACATGCTGCTGCTGCTGCTGCTGCTGCTGGGGGGAGCTGGGCAAACCTCTCGGGAATCGGGATTGCTGTGACGAGCCGCGCGCATCGGTGAAGGCTCGATGGCTGACAGCTGCCTGCCAGGTCGGATCCCGAGGCATTTCGACGAAAGCACATTGTAGACTACGTGGGCCAGGAACACGTCAGTCGGGCCTGGAGCTCACGTGGACTGGATATGGGTGTCTTGCCCATGGCAGCGTAGAACATCAAACCTGTAGGATCCACGTGTTCAGGCTGAGCCAACGAGAATTAGGCACCACTTTCTATAATTGGGCGGCTGACCACTGGTCCCAACGACCTATCCCCCTTGCATGTGGAGTCAAAATGCTGAAGTAGGATTCGACTACACTTCGAACAACGAGTTGATATGCTCCTACCTCACCAACTTCAAGTAGGCACCATGGTGTTACTCAGGGCTCCTACCTCTCCTACGTGATATATTATTTTTCTCTACAATTTACATAACATAATTGCGTTACTAAGCATAATGCAACTTTCTGAGGTTTACCACTCTTTCAATGTTTTCCTTCTCAAGTGGTATACGCGTAATACCCGTATTACCGCAGCCATGCAGACCGCAGCGCAACCGCAACGCAATTATTGGTTTGGGTGTTGCCAGCCTGTCATCCAGTATTCCACGTGGAAAATGAGCCACCATTGGGCGCGTAGCTAATAAGGACATCCCTCCCATTATCGATTCGCCAAAATCCACATTTATGAAGTAAATCTTCGAGCAGCAACCGATTTCTTCACATTCTGGCAGTGCGCCCAAAGAAATTGCTGGTTGGTGGGTTCGCGATTTGCGAAACGCGTGAAGGCTGAACTGGCAACAAGCGAAACTGTGGTCTGTGGGTAAATCGTCGCCAGATGCTACGAAACCCCACGAGTTCTCGAAGTACAAATACCCCCCTTCGCATAATTCCTCGCACAAGTACACAGTGGATCACACACATCTCTTTTCGAACCTTTCTTTCAGCACATTCACCCACCTCAAATTTCCCACCCACAGCCATGGCACGATCAAGCCTCATTTTAACCCTTTCGGTTCTTGCGCTTTTCTTCTTGTTGAGTGGGCCTCGTAGTATAGAGTCAATACGTATTCGTCTAGCTGAGACACAGGAAACCCTAGAAGAGATCATGATTCGCCTGAGAGCGGCCGCTGATCAGACTGCTGCTGATCTGGACGTAGTCGAGGAAGTTGCCACTGAAGAAGCAACTGCCGCCGCCAACGTGGCGACAGCGGAGACCACGGCGGTGAAGGCGGCAACGGATTGGTAGGCGGCAAATGCAGCGGCAAGCGCGGCACAGGCCATTGCGAAGCAGGCACGAAAGGACGCGTCGGACACGAGGTAGGCGACCACGGAGCTGAAGAAGAAGGCGAAAGCCGCCGATAAGTACCAGAAGGCGCAAAAGGTGCTGGAGAAGTCCGCCCAAGCGAAGGCGAAGGAAGACAAGGCTGTGTCGGCGGCAGGCGCGCAACAAAAGACCACCGACAACTCGACTAAGGCCGCTGCGGACGGCGCCAAGAGCAAGGGCAAGGGCGGTGAAGGCGACAGAGGCGAAGGCAAAGGCGAAACAGAAAAAGGAGGCGGAGCTGGCGAAGGGCGCGCAGAGCGCATCCGTGGAAGAATCAGTTGCCAATGCGGAGGCGGCCAAGGCCGCGGCGGAGGCTGCGCGGAAGCTCAAAGTGACCCTCACTCCGGAGTATCACGCGCTGCTGGACAAAGCGGTTGCGGCGGAGGCGGGCGCGGTGAAGGCGGAGGCGGAGGCGGACGCCAAGGCGGCGGAGGACGCAGCGAAAGTGGTAGAAAAGGTGGCAAAAACCGCGGCAGTGAGGCTGACGAAGCTGAGGGCGGCGCTGAAGGCCGCGCAGGCTCGCAGGGCGGAGGCGGACAGGATAGTGGCAGAGAAGGCTGCGGCTGCAGAGGCCGCCGAAGATGCAGCGGATGAGGCAGAGGCGGTGGCTAGCGGCGCCCCTAGATCGGGAGGTGAGTCTGGGTCTGAGAGCGCGCCTGGCTCGGATGCTGCCCCAAGGTTTGAGGCTGCTCCGTGACTGGTGGAGGCACAACGGGGGTCAGGGCATGGAACATGGGTTGCGCAACCCACCCGGGTTACACATTCGCCAAACCTCGCATAGTCAATTTGCGACAACGGTGAATGGGTTGCGCAACCCACCGTGTTTTGTGCATACGCACAAAACCGCAACCCGAGTTGGGCAACCCACCCGGGTGCTATGCTGCCCAGTCCAAAATTTTGGCTGCACGAAACCAACTGGGGATGCACCATAAAGAAGCATGTCACAGACTTCGACGAACCCCGGTGGTGGGTTCCGTTGCGAGAAAGGTGTTGTTTTGGCGAAATGGTTATAGGGTATTGGAATATCGCGTGATGCTTGTGCAATTTTTTTGATTTGGAAGCGCAACCTGATGTACCGTCCTGGTTGTGGATGTGAATATACTGTATATGTTGTATATGTTAGAGTACAACACCTTAGGCTATATTCCCCTGTACCCCGTCATTCTAGTCAACTTTTTACTCTGAGATGGTATCATGCTAGGTTAGGATCCCGCCCACCCGTGCTTCTGCCCTCGTCCTAGCCCTAACCCAAGCCGCCCGTCGTTAGCCGCCCGTTCCTAGCTACGCGTCGCTAGCCGCCCGTCGCCCGTAGCCGCCGGCTGCCTGACGCCGGTCGATAGCAGCCCACTGGCCGCCTACCGCCGCCGGACGCTCGTAGCCGCCAGCCTGCTGGCCGCACTTAGCCACCAAATGCCTGCTGCCCGTCGCTGCCGCCCGTCGCCGCCAGCTGTCCATAGCCGCCAGCAGCCCGTAACCACTAGTCCGCTGGCCGCCCTTAGCCACCAGCTGCCCGCCGCCCGTCGTTACCGCTCGTAGCCGCCAACTGCCCGTAGCTCGCTGGCCACCTGTCACCGCCTGTAGCCGCCAGCCGCCCGCCGCCGCTGGCCAACTGTCGCCGCTGGCCGCCCGTCGCCGCCAGCCCGCCTGTCTCCACTGGCCGCCCGTTGCCGCTGGCCGCCCGCTGCCGCCAGCCGCCCGTAGCCGCTGGCCGCTTGTAGCCGCCAGCCGCCCGTAGCTGCCAAGCACCCGTTGCCGCCAGCCGCTTGTTGCCGCAGGCCGCCCGCTGCCGCCAGCCGCCCATAGCCGCTGGTCTCCTGTAGCCGCCAACCGCTAGTAGCCGCCAGCCGCTAGTAGCCGCTCGCCGCTCGTTGCGGCCCGCCCGTAGCCGCTGGCCCACCTGTAGCCGCCCGCCCGACGCCGCTAGACGCCGCTAGACGCCCGTAGCCGCCAGCCACCACTCCCCATCCCGCCGGCCTTGTCTCCACCACTCTCCACTGCACTCCATCGCTCCCCACCGCACTCCACTGCACTTCACCATACTCCACCGCTTTCCATTGCCCTCCTCTGCTTTCTCTCCTCCTGGCAAGTAGCTGCTGCAGCCGTGGTGGTGACAGAATCCCAGCTCCGCCTGGACGCGGAGGGTCGGGCTGTTGAGTTTGAGGCGAGGCTCGTCGACCTCCGCCGCCAGCTGATAAGGCAGCGCCATGACGGCCACTCCCTGGCCATCCATGTTGACAGTAAGCTCCCTCGCCCCGCCCCGTTTGCTGCTCTCCCTGACGCCCCCACGTCTGATGAGCGTGAGGCTTTTGTCGCTACTGAGCTCGCCTACGCTGTTTGGAAATTGCACGATGCCGTTGCTCAGCTTGCCATTAGTCACGCCCTACACCTCTCTGCGCGCCCCCGCTTTACCGCTGTCTCAAACGCCAAGGAATACTTAGATGCCTCCATCGTGCGCTATTTCACCCCCGCCTCAGCCTTTGCTAGCCGCCAAATCCTCCCCATGTTGTTCCCTGACCTTGCGTACTTCCCCACTGTCGCTGACCTTGCCACTCACCTCCGCGCACTGGAGAATAGCTACCACATAGCTAGCACTGAGGCACAGCTCACAGCCTTCCCGCCGCCGCCATGCGCTACTCTTTACCTCATTGCCACATACCTGCCTAACCGCCTAGCCACTGCTCGTGACCACTCCCTTAGTCAGCACCTAGGTGATCTCACCCTCACTGCCTTTGTCACCGCCCTGTCCGCGATAGAGACCCGCCAGCGCACTATCGCTGAGTCTAGCGGTACTGCACCGGTCCCTATCTTCCACAGTTGTGCTCCCTCCCAGTGCACTTACTCTGACGTTTCTGCCGCTGTTGCTAAGACAGCCCCTGCTGCTGAGATCACCACTGCGGCCTCAGCACAGCAGCGTCTCGCTAAGGGTCGTGGGGGTGGTGGAGGTGGGGGAAGGGACGGTGGTGCAGATGAGGGGAGCGGGGCTGGTGCCTTGGAGGAGCAGCAGCAGCAGCAGCAGTAGTAGCAGCCACCTCAAGAGCAGCAGTCACAGCAACAGCTGCAGCTACCGTGGGTACCCCCTTCGCCGTGGTGGACTGGTGGCGCTAGTGGCGGTGGTCGTGGTGGTGCGCCGCACAGCTCGGTGCCGGGTGGCAGCTCCAGTGTGGTCACCTGCCAGTACCGGCTTCAGATTGCCCCCCGCCGCGGCACCGTTTGCGACCGTCCCGGTCACACCGCCGCCTCGACAACCTCTTCCGTCTCCGCTTTGGTCTCACGTCGGACCCCCCGGACTGGTACACTCTGGCGCACCACCGTGTGCTTGTCTTTGAGCTTGAAGTGGATCAAATTAGGACTGCTATGTATGTTCTGTAAGCTGATGACTCTAGTGTGAATCGACCCTATTACCCGATGTTGCCTAGTGTAGGTGTGTCCACTGAGTGTAGTCTAGTTTCCCCTGCTGCGTCAGGCATAGGACCATCTGCATTGTTTAACCTCGGCTCCACACTAGCTTCTCCGCCTGTGGACGCTACCACCGCGCTCTCGTTCACGCTAGACTCTGGTGTGTCCACCTACTTCTTTCGCGACCACACTTTGCTCACGCCGCTTGACGCCGCTGCCGCTGTAGCGCTTGGTGATCCCTCCTCAGGTCCGGTAGTTGCCCGTATCTCCACTACCCTTCCCTGCCCGGCCGTTCCCTCGGGCTCTCTTACAGGCTTTCACATCCCCTCATTCTCCAGGAACCTAGTTGGTGTCGGTTGTGTTCAGGAACTCGATGTGACCACCACGTTCCCTGGACATGAGCGGTACGCAGTCTGTACCGAGGCTACTACTGATGCCCCTCTCACCATGTTCCCCCGGGACCCCATGTCTGGCTTGTTCACGCTGGACACCGCATCCCCCCCGGTCGGAACGTCCCCCCAGTCGTCGCGTCCTCCCAGGTAGCTACAGCCTACTCATGTCGGTCGCTCATCCACCCTTCACTACTGTGGCACCACTGCCTAGGTCACCCCCACTCCTGCATCTGCGTCAAATGTCCCATCACGGGCTTGTCTTTCTAGGGTTTAGGCGTCAAAGGCGCTACTTTCTAGTGCTTGTCGATGACTACACGCGCTACACCACGGTGTTTCCCCTAGAGCGGAAGGCCGACATGCCAGACGTTCCTGTCCTGTGGGTCGTTGCCGCGCGATTCCACTGTGGCATCCATGTGTTGCGTCTTCACTCCAACCGTGGCGGAGAGTTCGCCTTCGTTCGGCTTGGCCAATTTTGTCGTGCGGAGGGCATCACTCAGTCGTACACCCTACCGGACTCCTCGCAGTAGAATGGGGTCACTGAACGACGCATCGGTTCGGTTACGGAGGTGGTTCGTACCTCCATGATCCATGCTGGTGTACCCCATTTTCTGTGGCCGTCCGCTGCTCGCTACGCCGCTCACCAGCTTTCGCCGACTCCTAGCAGCCGCACTCCTAGCAGCTGCAGGTTTCGCCGACCCTTCTCTGGACCACATTCCCTTGTGATGCGTCTGCGTTCCACGTCAGGGGCTGCCTTGCTCACGTTCGTGCCTCTGGCACGGACAAGCTCACTGCCCGCACCGTCCTTTATGTCTTCCTTGGTTTCCCCCTTGCCACGTCTGACTGGCACTTTTACGACCTGCCGTCTCACCGTTTCTTTCCTTGTCGTGACGTCACTTTTTACGAGTCTATCTCCTTCTACACCCGCTTTCCCCACCGGGGTCTCCCAGTTGCCCCGCCCCTGTTTTCTGGTCCCCACTCCCCCGGTAGCCCCTGCTCCTCTTCCTCCTTGTCTTGCCCCGTCTGGTGTGTCTTACGTCACTCCCCTCGCATCGGTTGTCTCGGTGGAGGAGTCGGTTGACTTTGAAGGCCCCGCGCCTTCGGTTTCACTGCATATCTCTGCCCCAGTGTCTCCTCCTCTAACGTCGCCACTGCCGCCGCAGTAGGAGTCGCCGCCGTCGCCGCCGCAGCCACAGCCGCCATTGCCGTCGCCGCAGCAGCAGCCGCCGCAGGGGTCCACGAGCTCTGGGGGTGCGGGCATTGAGGAGGGTGCTAGTCCTGGGGGTACTGTCGTTGCTTGTACCAGCGGACCGGCAGTACGAGCTTGCTTGCCTATCCGAGGCCGCGCCTCATCTCAGCTCCATGCTGCTAGTCCCTTAGGATGCCTTCGTTATTCCGATCCCTTGCACTTACGCCGGCACCTTCACCTTGCGAATCGAATGGCTCCTCTGGAGCCCGGTTTACGGCCTACGGCAGGCGCCTCGATAATGGCACGACACTCGTCGTGCTACGTTAGCTGACCCTCAATTCTTCCCGTCCTCTGCGGACCCTTCGCTCTTCGTTCGTTCAAGCTAGACACGGTTCTACATCCTTGTCTACATAGATTACCTGATCTTCGCCACTGCAAACAGAGACGCATTGACCTCTGTGAATGTCGAGCTTCAGAGGTGACACACCTGCCCTGACCTAGGAGAGCAGCGCCGCTAACTTGGCCTGCAGATCTCCAGGGACAGAGCAGCGTGCACCATCACTTTGACTCAGTCACACTTGGTGCGCCAAGTCCTTAAGAGGTTCAATCTTCGATTCTCCGCCGCACAGCCCACACCTCTGCCCATAGATTACAGGCTCTCAGCTCCAGTCCTTGAGGAGTTAGTAGAGCCTACAGTTTGTGCGCAGAGCTGGTGGGTTGCCTCATGTACCTGATGACTTGCACTCGGCCAGATCTCGCATACCCTCTCAGCATCCTGGCTCGCTTTGTGGCGACTGGCAGACTCCGACCGCAGCACTGGTCGGCCGGTAAGCTGGTTTTGCATTATCTAGCGAGTACATCGGGCATGAGGATAGTGCTAGGAGGACGCAGGCCAGTGGTCTTTAGAGGGCACACAAACGCTTTGTGGGCGGACGACGTTGAGATGCTTAGGTGCTCTTAGGGCTGATGTTTTTGCCTTGGTGCAGGGGCCATCTCGTGGTGGTCCACCCGCTCGTCGCCTGTTGCCCAGTCGAGCTGCGAGGTTGAGATCTACGCCGTTGTCATGGCGGCACATGAGCTCTACTGGCTGACTTTTTTTCTCACATACTTACTGTAGGTGAGCGGCTTAGCTCTGCCCTTGTTCTGTACGCTGACAACAGGGCCATGATCCTCCTGTGTCATGAGCCTCGACTGAAGGGCAGAGTGAAGCACATTTAGCTGCGGACGATTTGCATACAAATGGAACGCTCCCAAACGGGAACAACAAGAGAAGTTTCGCAAAAATTTATTCCCAGTCGATTGACCCGTCAGCCAGGCAGAAGGATCACTGCAGTTTGCCAACGCACATGCTAGCAGGGGTGGTCCTGGCCATCAGTTCTCTCGCCTGTCTAGATCTCCCATGAATCGCAAGATCGGGGATCGATTTCGTGTAATGGAATGTTTCGTCAATTGAATCTGATGCAAAATGTGGTCAACGTTGTCAGGGCCGGATTCCCGCACGGAAAAAAGGGGGGGTGCGTATAGGGATTAGAGTCTGGAAAGGGGTGGGGGGACGAGGGGGGGGGGGGGGTGGGCGTATTGTTGGCACATCCGATATGGCACCCCTCCGGATATATGCACTATGGTGCGTTTTAGTCCGCGGTGCGTATATTCGGGGGAATACGATAGTTGCGCAACCCGATTTTCCAGCATCGAATTGCGTGACTTTCGCGAGAAGCGCAATCCGGGTAGCGCTTCTGTGGGTTGCGCAACCCATGTTCCTCGCCCTCAGAGTGTAGACGGCTGTGCAGTAGATACGCCTGTTAGGTTAGAAGTTTGGGGGTTATTCTTTTATATCAATATTCATTTTTTATTCAGTTGTATTTATTTATTCATCATACATAAAAATACCAACATTTTATTATGTGCATTCACTGACGCGAGCACACTCACCTACCGTGCAATACCATGGCGGCACGTTGTAGTTGGATGATTCTTGGATGATCCTTCTTCTTCCACTTATCTGATTGGAAATATTTTGGGATTTCCTATTCTGCCTATGACACATCACACCCAGCTTAGTGGCTCAACCTCCCCCCAGTAAGTCCCTCAACCCTCCTGTGACTCGTTTTGCACAAGATGTGATTGTCGCATAAACTGTGGAGAGCTACTACTGCTGGTACCGTTGTTACTGCTACCGCTACTGCTGACACTGCCATGCCGCCACCGAAGGCACTGGTGCTTCGAGGCACCACAGCTGACGGAAGAGAGCACTGCTGCTGCCGCACCACATTTGTCATCGGGCAACCCGCTGTCAAAACATATATATATATATATGTGTATATATATGTATGTTTTATAGGCTAAATAGGTACGTACTCTTAGAGAGTACAATCCCTTAGCACAAGAGCACCTTTTATCTCTCATTCTCGTCATGTATTCTAACTTTGATATGGTATCACGCTAGGTTAGGTCCCCCCCGCCCATCCGCGCTTCCGCCTTAGGCCTAGTCCTAGCCGCCCGTTCCTAGCCGCTCGTCCCTAGCTTCCTGTCGCTAGCTGCCCGTCTCGGGCCGCCCGTAGCTCCATGCCCGCTGGCTCGTGTCGGTCGCTTACTCACCCGTCGCTTCTGTGGCACCACCGCCTAGGTCTCCCCACATTCCCGCGTCTGCGTCACATGTCCCATCACGGTCTTGTCTTCGGTCTCCCAGCGTTGCTCCTTGCCCTTCCTCCCTTACCTGCGCCGCCGTGCACACCTTGCGTCGAGGGCCGGCTGCGCCGTGCTTCTCACTCCTCCTCGTTTCCCCCTACCACTTCGCTACTCCAGACCTTGCATCTGGACGTTTGGGGACCAGCCCCGTCCCTGGGCCGCGTCGAGAGTGCTAGTTCCTAGTGTTTGTCGACGACTATATGCGCTATACTACTGTGTTTCCCCTGGAGCGGAAGCCCGACGTGCCTAACGCTCTTATCTCGTAGGTCGTAGCTATGCGAATCCACCGTGGCCTCGCTGTGCTACGTCTCCACATCGACTGTGGCGGCGAGTTTGCCTTCACTCGGCTTGGCCAATTTTGTCGTGCGGAGGGCATCACCAAGTCGTACACCCTGCCGGACTCTCCACAGCAGAATGGGGTTGCTGAGCATCGCATCGGTTTGGCCATGGAGGTGGCTCGTACCTCCATGCCGGTGCACCCCATTTTCTGTGACCGTTCACTGTTCGCTATGCCGCTCACCAGCTTAACATGTGGCCGCACTCCCAGCAGCCGCAGGTTTTGACGACCCTCGCCTGGACCGGGTTCCCTGGTAACACGTCTGCGTTTCATGTCTGGGGCTGCCTCACTCACGTCCGTGCCTCTGGCACGGACAAGCTCACAACCCGCATTGTCCCCTGTGGCTTCCTTGGTTTCCCTCTTGACGCATCTGTCTGACACTTTTATCACCTGCCTTCTCACCGCTTCCTTCACTCGAGTGACGTCACTTTTTACAACTCTGTCTCCTTCTACGACCGCTTTTCCCACCGACGTCTCTCGGTTTCCCTGCCCCAGTTTCTGGTTCCCACTCCCCCGGTAGCCCCTGCCCCTCTCCCTCCTCGTCCTGCCCCGTCTAGTGTGTCTCAAATCACTCCCTTCCCGTAGGCGGTCCAGGTGGAGGAGTCGGCTGACTACGGGGGCCCTACGGCTTCGATTTTGCTGCCTGTCTCCGCCCCGGTGTCTCCTTCTCTGCCGTCGCAGCCGGAGCAGTTGCCGCATTCGCCGCCGCAGCAGCAGCCGCCGTCGCCGCCGCAGCAGCCGCCACCGCAGCCGCGGCCGTCGCAGGGGTCCGTGCGTTCTTGGGGTGCTGGCGTTGAGGAGGGAGCTAGTCATGGGGTTACTGTCGTGGCTTGTCCCAGCGGTCTCGGGGGTGGCACCAGTGCTGGAGAGAGTTCTCATTTATGGGGTGCTGATTCTGGGGGTGCTAGTCTTGGGGTTCTTGTCATGGCTCATCCCAGCGGTCCTGGGGGTGGCACTAGTGCTGGAGAGGGTTCTTGTTCTATGGGTGCTGGAGTGGAGCTTTTCGGAGGTAGCCGTGGTGCCGCTGGAGGTCGTGGTGTCGGAGTGGTGCAGCAGCAGCACTCGCAGCCAGTGTCCGCCCTTTGCCTCCTCGGTCTTCCCTCCCCTGACCGCCTGGCTACGCCTCCCCCGTCGCCGCCTCCCCTGCCTGTCTATGGCCCTGTGTTTCCTCCGCCAGACTCGTCTCCAACTCGTTTTCCCCCTCGTTCCCCTCTTGTGTCTCCTCCTCTGTCTCCTAACCCGATGCTCATGTCTCACGTCTGGTCTCGCCGTCCCTCCCTCACCGTCTCATGTTCAGCTCTCTCACCTTATGTTGCTTTGTTCCCACGCGTCTCATTCTCCCCTCCTCCCGTTGCCTCCTCCGTTGTCGCTTGTTGTCACTCCGCTTGTTCTCCTCCAATCCCTTAGGTGAGTGGCCTAGCTCTGCCCTGGTCCTGTAAGCTGACAATAGGGCCATGATTCTCCTGAGTTAGGGCAGAGCGAAGCACATCCACCTGCGGTACTTCCTCCTGCGCGAGCTACAGCAGCGCCGCCAGACCCACGTAGTACACTTGGCCTCAGGTGCCAACACAACTGATATCTTTACGGAGGCGCTTGCGCATAAAGATCATCGGCGGCACTGTGTACAACTTGGTCTAGTTCTTGTAGCTTCACACTTGCTAGGACCTTCATTGTGTCCTACTTTTATATGATCTTGACTGGACTTGTGGCTCTTGTCCCAATGGCTGGGCTAGTACCGTATTCCCCCGTATATAGCACCCCGCAAAATTGAATGCCCATGGGTGGCTTGAGCAGACGTGGGTGCTTAATTAAAGTGGATATACATAGCACCCGCCTTTTTTGCCTGCAAATATTTGAACACCCCCCTGAAACTTTCAACATCACTTTTGAGTTCGAGAAGCATAGACAAGCGATAGTCTCTTTTTCGACCACTGCTGCTGTGTTAACGTGAGAAGGAATGGAAACCTAGAACAAATACTAGTTTGTTGTACTCACTAGAAGCATACCTCAGTCTAGCCTATAACTTCTACATAGCTAATATGTATAAGTTGACACACCCCCTAGGCTAGACAAGGGGTGAAACTAAACAAGAAGCAAACATCTCAGGGCGTCACTACTAGTCCAACCACTGAGGTAGGGGTCTGGAGACCAGTCAGCAAGAATACAACCAAAACTAAAGCAAACCAGGGTGGCACTACTAGTCCAGCCTCTGGAGGTAAGGCCACAAGGCCAGTCTGACAAGCATATATAATAGAGAGTACACAATCAGGATCCTAACAGGGGAGCAGCTACAGGAACAAGACCAAGCTGTACACAGTGCCGCTGATGATCTTTAGGCGCAAGCGCCTTAGTAAAGATATCAGCTGTGTTGGCACCTGAGGCCAAATGAACTACACGGGCCTGGCGGCGCTGCTGTAGCTCGCGCAGGAGGAAGTACCGCAGCTGGATATGCTTCGCTCTGCCCTCAAGCCGAGGCTCCTGACACAGGATTATCATGGCCCTGTTGTCAGCGTACAGGACCGGGGCAGAGCTAGGCCGCTCACCTAAGTCTGTGAGCAAGAAGGTCAGCCAGCGGAGCTCCTGTGCCGCCATGGCACCAGCGTAGATCTCAGCCTCACAGCTAGACTGAGCCACAGACGACGAGCGAGTGGATCTCCAAGAGATAGCACCCGAACCAAGGCTAAAACAGTAGCCCTGCGATGACCTGAGCGTCTTAGAGTCGTCTGCCCAAGAAGCGTCTGTGTGCCCAGTAAGGACCACTGGCCTGCGTCCTCCTAGCACTAACCCCATGCCCGATGTACTAGCAAGATAACGCAAAACCCTCTTAGCGGCCGACCAGTGCTGAGGTCGGTGTCTGCCTGTGGCCACAAAGCGAGCCAGGATGCTGAGAGGGTATGCAAGATCTGGGCAAGTGCAAGTCATCAGGTACATGAGGCAACCCACCAGCTCTGCGTAGGGTCCACTGGGCTCTACTGGCTATTCAGGAACTGGAGCAGAGAGCCCATGGTCTATAGGTAGAGGTGTGGGCTGTGCGGAGGAGAACTGAAGACCGAACCTCTGAAGGACCTGACGCACCAAGTGTGACTGGGTCAGAGTGATGGTGCGTGCTGCTCTGTCCCTAGAGATCTGCAGGCCAAGATAGCGACGCAGCTCTCCAAGGTCAGTGCAGGTGTGTCTCTTCAGCAGCTCAGCCTTTACAGAGGCCAGTGCGTCCCTGTCAGGAGAAGCGAAGACCAGGTCGTCTACGTAGACAAGGATGTAGAACGGAGTCTGGCCGGAACGCACAAACAGTGAAGGGTCAGCAGAGGACGGAAAGAACTGCAGGTCTGCTAACGTGGCACGTAGCGTGTCGTGCCACTCGCGGGGAGCCTAACGCAGGCCGTAGACCGGGCGCCTGAGAAGCCACTGGGTCCCAGGAGGGAAGGTACCAGTGAAGCCCTGTGGTCGGCGCAGGTAGACCTGCTCGTGTAGGCTGCCCTGAAGAAAGGCAGTAGAGAAGTCGAGGGAGTGAAGCTCGTAGTCACGCTGTGCTTCTGCGTGTAGCAGCGCCCAAAGAGTGGTCATCTTCGGGGTCGGGGCGAAGGTCTGTAAGAAGTCAACCCCCTCGCGCTGACTGAAACCTCTGGCCACGTAGCGCGCCTTGAAGACAGGCGGCTCTCTAGGGGGGCGCTTCACCTTGAAGAGCCACAGACCATCGACTACGTTCACCCCAGGCGGGGGAACTGCGTCGACGTAAGTGCCGGTGGACCTCCAAGATGCCATCTCCTGCTCCATGGCAGCTATCCAGTGAGAGGCCCAAGGTCCTGAGGTGGCCTCAGCGTAGGTGCGAGGGGTCGGGATGTCGAAGGCGTCTGGGTCACCCTCTGGGACTAACAGCATGGAGCAGAGATGGGGAGCAGCCTCGGAAAGGAAAGCCAGCTCGTACTGCCTGTCCTCTAGGACGTCACTGCCAAGGGCAGGAGCACCCCCGACGGACGGAGGACGGGCAGGGTCAGAGACCAGAGCGGTAGCGTAGTCAAGGAGGCGGGTAGAGGCGAAGTCAGCGACAGCAGCGACAAGCGCGTCAAGGCGCGAGACAGGAACAGCGGTGTCGGTAACAAGAGAGGCAAGGACCCGAGGGACAAGGGGACGAGCGGCACGGAGGTAGTCAAAGAACGGAGGAGGGGCAACAGCAAGGGACGAGGGAGGAGGGGACAGGAGGAGGGGAGGACGAGACGAGCGGGAACGGAGCAACATAGGGTGGGTGGGCAGGACAGGAGAGACGGGACGAGCATGGGAGGGACGGCGAGCCCAAACGTGAGACGGAGGGGTAGGGTCAGGGGACAGCGGAGGAGACACAGGAGGGGAACGAGGAGGAAGACGGGCCGGAGACGAGTCCGGCGGCGAGAACACAGGACCGTAGACAGGGAGATCAGCAGGCGGAGGGGGAGACACCGTCGCGCGGTCCGGGGAGGGAAGGCCGAGCAGGCGGAGAGCGGAGACCGGCGGCGACGGCTGCTGCGGCAACGACGACGGCTGGGCCGGAACTCTCGGACCAGCAGAGGCAGAACGACCGTCGGCAGAACACTCAACAGCAGCACCCCCTGAGCGAGAACCCCCGCCAACACCAGCGGTACCCCCAGAAGCCGCAGGACGAACACCCTCCTCCACACCAGCACCCCCAGGGGCCAAGAGCGGCGGCGGCTGTGGCGGCGACGACTGCGGCGGCGACGGCTGCGGCGGCGGCGACAGTGGCCACGGCTGCGGCGGCGACGGTGGCGGCGGCTGCAGCGGGGTTGGCGACTGCGGCAGTGGGTGCGGAGGCACCGGGGAAGGGGGACGCGGCAAGGACAGACCGGGGGTACCACCAGAATAAGCAGACTCCTCAACGGGGACAACCGACGGGAGGGGAGTGACAAGAGAGACACCAGACGGGGCAGGACGAGGCGGGAGAGGGGCAGGGG
>BQMB01000756.1:0-86341 GCA_027943415.1 Closterium sp. NIES-67
GGATGGCTCCGCCCAGCCGATGGTCGACGCTCAACTCGGGCTGTCCCTGGCATTCAACGGCGCGATCTATAACTTTCCGGAGCTGCGCGAGGACTTGAAGCCCTCGGCTACGCGTTCTATTCCGGCGGCGACACCGAAGTGCTGCTCAAGGGCTATCACGCCTGGGGCGAAGCCCTGCTGCCAAAGCTCAATGGCATGTTTGCCTTCGCCATCTGGGAGCGCGACGCGCAGCGGCTGTTTATCGCCCGCGACCGCCTTGGCGTGAAGCCGTTGTACCTGTCGCGCACCGGCCAGCGCCTGCGCTTTGCCTCGGCATTGCCGGCGCTGCTCAAGGGCGGCGATATCAACCCAATCCTCGATCCGGTGGCGCTCAATCACTACCTGAATTTCCACGCGGTGGTACCAGCGCCGCGCACCTTGCTGGCGGGCATCGAGAAGCTGCCTCCGGCCAGTTGGATGCGCATCGACGCCCAGGGCAACATCGAGCAGAAAACCTGGTGGACCCTGCCCTACGGTCCCCATGACGATGAGCAACACCTGACCCTGCAAGACTGGACCGACCGTGTGCTCGACAGCACCCGCGAAGCCGTGGCGATCCGCCAACGTGCCGCGGTGGATGTGGGCGTGCTGCTGTCCGGTGGTGTGGATTCGAGCATGCTCGTGGGGCTGTTGCGTGAAGTCGGCGTGCAGGACCTGTCGACATTTTCCATCGGTTTTGAAGATGCCGGCGGCGAGCGCGGCGACGAGTTCCAGTATTCGGACCTGATCGCCAAGCATTACGGCACGCGCCATCACCAATTGCGCATTGCCGAAAGCGAAATCATTGAGCAATTGCCTGCGGCGTTCCGCGCCATGAGCGAGCCGATGGTCAGCCACGACTGCATCGCGTTCTACCTGCTGTCGCGAGAAGTTGCCAAGCACTGCAAGGTGGTGCAGAGCGGCCAGGGCGCCGACGAATTGTTCGCCGGTTACCACTGGTATCCGCAGGTCGATGGCGCCAGCGATCCGTACGCAGCCTATCGCGAAGCTTTTTTCGACCGCAGCTACGACGACTATGCGGCCACCGTCGCGCCCAAGTGGCTGACCGCCAACGACGCTGCCGGCGATTTTGTGCGCGAGCATTTTGCGATGCCGGGCGCCGATGCCGCAGTGGACAAGGCCCTGCGCCTGGACAGCACGGTGATGCTGGTGGACGACCCAGTCAAACGCGTCGACAACATGACCATGGCCTGGGGCCTGGAAGCGCGCACGCCCTTCCTCGACTACCGCCTGGTGGAACTCTCGGCCCGTGTGCCAGGTAAGTTCAAACTGCCCGATGGCGGCAAGCAAGTGCTGAAAGAAGCCGCGCGCCGAGTGATCCCCAGCGAAGTCATCGACCGCAAGAAGGGCTACTTCCCCGTGCCCGGCCTCAAGCACTTGCAGGGCGACACCTTGAATTGGGTCCGCGAACTGCTGCTGGACCCGAGTCAAGACCGCGGCCTGTTCAACCCGGCCATGCTCGATCGTCTGCTGACCGACCCTCAAGGCCAATTGACCCCGCTGCGCGGCTCCAAACTGTGGCAACTGGCGGCGCTGAACCTGTGGCTCAGCGAACAAGGAATCTGATTGATGAAACCTCACGCCGCGGCTTACAGCCAACGTTTGCTGAAGGGCCAGACGCCGACCTATGAGCGCCTGCAAGCCCGTCTGGCCGAAGATGGCAGCCCCCTGGCCGCCGAGCCGATTGCCGTGCACTGCGGCTGGGGCCGCTTATTGATCGGTCACACCTTCCCAGACCCGTCCAGCCTGGCCCAGGAACTGCTCAAGGAGCAGCCGGGCGAGCGCGATATCGCGCTGTATGTGGCCGCGCCCCAGCAGATTCTGGGGATCGACCCGCAGCAATTATTCCTCGACCCGTCCGACACCTTGCGTCTGTGGTTCAGCGATTACCGCCCGGCCACTCGTGTGTTTCGCGGGTTTCGTATTCGTCGCGTACAGAGCGAGGCCGATTGGCAGGCGGTCAACCGTTTGTATCAAGGCCGCGGCATGTTGCCGGTGGACGCTGAACGCCTCACCCCGCGTCATCAGGGCGGCCCGGTCTACTGGCTGGCTGAAGATGAAGACAGCGGCGCGGTGATCGGCAGTGTGATGGGCCTGAATCATCAAAAGCCTTCCACGACCCTGAAAACGGTTGCAGCCTCTGGTGCCTGGCGGTCGACCCGCAGTGCACCCGCCCCGGCGTGGGCGAAGTGCTGGTGCGCCACTTGGTCGAACACTTTATGAGCCGTGGCCTGAGCTACCTTGACCTGTCGGTGCTGCACGATAACCGCCAGGCCAAGAACCTCTACGCCAAGCTGGGTTTTCGCGCGCTGACCACGTTTGCGATCAAGCGCAAGAACGGCATCAACCAGCCGCTGTTTCTCGGCCCCGGTCCGCAAGCGGAGTTCAACCCCTATGCGCGGATCATCGTCGAAGAGGCCCATCGCCGCGGCATCGATGTGCAGGTGGACGATGCCGACGCGGGCCTCTTCACCCTCAGCCACGGCGGGCGCCGCGTGCGCTGCCGCGAGTCGCTGAGCGACCTGACCAGCGCCATCAGCATGACCCTGTGCCAGGACAAGAGTCTGACCCACAAAGCCTTCAAGGCGGCCGGGTTGAATGTGCCGTCCCAGCAGTTGGCGGGCAGCGCCGACGACAATCTGGAATTTCTCGACGAACATCAGCGCGTCGTGGTCAAGCCCCTCGACGGCGAGCAAGGCCAGGGCGTGGCCGTGGATCTGCAAACCATCGAAGAGGTGCAGCAGGCCATCGAGGCGGCGCGGCAGTTCGACAGTCGTGTGCTGTTGGAGAGCTTCCACGAGGGCTTGGACCTGCGCATTCTGGTGATCGGCTTCGAAGTGGTCGCCGCCGCGATCCGGCGCCCTGCTGAAGTCACCGGCGATGGTCAGCATTCCATCGGCGCGCTGATCGAAGCCCAGAGCCGACGCCGCCAGGCCGCCACCGACGGCGAAAGCAAGATCCCATTGGACGCCGAAACCGAGCGTACCCTCGCCGCCGCCGGCTATGACTACAGCAGCATCCTGCCACGCGGCAAAACCCTGGCTGTGCGTCGCACCGCCAACCTGCACACCGGCGGTTGCCTGGAGGACGTCACCGCGATCCTGCACCCCACGCTGGTGGACGCCGCCGTGCGCGCCGCCCGGGCCCTGGACATCCCCATGGTCGGCCTGGACCTGATGGTGCACGCCGCCGATCAACCCGAGTACGTGTTTATCGAAGCCAACGAACGGGCCGGCTTGGCCAACCACGAGCCGCAGCCAACGGCGGAAAAATTCGTGGATCTGTTATTTCCCCATAGCCAGCCCAGCGCTCTATAGCCGCTGGCGCACTGGCTTTCTGTGGTGACGGCCTGCTCGGTTGAGCAGGCGTGTCGGGCAAGTCAGCCCACTCCACCACCGTGTTAAATCATCAGGAGTTCTTATGACCCGAACCATTCCCGAACCGGATCTCAACTACCTGCAAAAAGTCCTGCTGGAAATGCTCGCCATTCCCAGCCCTACCGGTTTTACCGACACCATCGTGCGGTATGTGGCCGAGCGTCTGGAAGAACTGGGCATTCCGTTTGAAATGACCCGGCGCGGCACCATTCGCGCCACCCTCAAAGGTCAGAAAAACAGCCCGGACCGCGCAGTGTCGGCGCACTTGGACACCATCGGCGCCGCCGTGCGCGCGATCAAGGACAACGGCCGCCTGACCCTGGCGCCGGTGGGCTGCTGGTCGAGCCGCTTTGCCGAAGGCAGCCGCGTCAGCCTGTTCACCGACAACGGCGTGATCCGCGGCAGCGTGTTGCCCCTGATGGCCTCCGGGCACGCATTCAATACCGCCGTGGATGAGATGCCAGTGAGCTGGGACCACGTCGAACTGCGCCTGGACGCCTACTGTGCGACCCGTGCCGACTGCGATTCACTGGGCATCAGCGTAGGTGACTACGTGGCATTCGACCCGTTGCCCGAGTTCACCGAGAGCGGACATATCAGCGCCCGTCATTTGGATGACAAAGCCGGCGTCGCCGCCCTCCTCGCCGCCCTCAAGGCGATTGTCGATAGCGGCGAACCGTTGCTGATCGACTGTCACCCGCTGTTCACCATCACTGAGGAAACCGGCAGTGGTGCGGCGGCGGCGCTGCCGTGGGATGTGAGTGAATTCGTGGGTATCGACATCGCGCCGGTCGCCCCCGGTCAGCACTCCAGCGAACATGCGGTGAGCGTGGCCATGCAGGATTCCGGCGGGCCCTACGACTACCACCTGTCCCGGCACCTGCTGCGTCTGGCGGCGGATAACGAACTGCCGGTGCGCCGCGACCTGTTCCGCTATTACTTCAGCGATGCCCATTCGGCAGTGACCGCCGGCCACGATATCCGCACCGCGTTGCTGGCATTCGGCTGCGATGCCACCCACGGCTACGAACGCACCCATATCGACAGCCTTGCCGCCCTGAGTCGCCTGCTGGGTGCGTATATCCTCAGCCCGCCGGTATTCGCCAGCGATGCGCAACCGGCCCAGGGCTCACTGGACCGCTTCAGTCATCAGATCGAGCACGAAACGCAAATGGAGAGCGACACGCGAGTGCCGTCGGTGGACAGCCTGGTGGGGCAAAAGTCCTGACACTGGCAACTGGGGTCCCGGCGCAGTAGGATCGCCGGGATCCAACACCTGAGGCTTGTATGCTGATTCCCTACGATGCACTTGAAGTCGATACCCTGACGCGCCTTATCGAAGACTTCGTCACCCGCGATGGCACCGACAACGGTGACGACACGCCCCTGGAAACCCGTGTACTGCGTGTGCGCCAGGCGCTGACCAAGGGCCAGGCCCTGATCGTGTTCGACCCTGAGAGCGAACAGTGCCAACTGATGCTCAAGCACGACGTGCCCAAGCATCTGTTCGATTGACGGAGGTTATTCAGGGGTTGGGGACTGCCGCCGGGTGTGTGGCGGCAGCTTGGCGTTTGCGGATTTTCTGATGCACCTCGGCGCGATGAACATTCACCCCGGCCGGTGCGTGGATGCCGAACTTCACTTGGTTACCGTTCAATTCGACGATGTGCAGGGCGATTTCATCGCCGATGGCAATGCTTTCGCCTACAGCGCGGCTTAAAACCAGCATGGCGGTTGTCCTTTTTAGAATGACAGGACCCCGACCATGCTCGCCCGATGTAGAAGCATCAATGCCCTGCCACTAAAACAGGCAGGACCTACATCAACTGGTAATTTAGCTGACAGACTAAGTGAAAGATGCAGAGGGTTTTCCCCGCTTTCATAAATCCAAACGCTGACGCATAACCCATCGGGGGCAAGCCCCCTCCCACAGTTGGACGTGTTCACAGTTCAAAAGGTGGGAGGGGGCTTGCCCCCGCTATGGCTACAGGTAGCTGCACATCTTCGGTGAAAACTTACCCTGAGAATTGAGGTTCTTGTGGTGAGTTCAGCTTTTGGTCGCCTGTGCTTTGGCGCGCATTTTGTCGGCCATACTGGTCATCTCATCGTAGAGCAGCTGCGGATTCTTCTGCTTCAACGCCCACGCCATCCGCCCTTGCTCGTGGGGCAGAATCATGAATTCTCCCTCAGCCACACGCTGGTAGATGTAATCGGCAATATCCGCCGCCGAAATCGGCGAACTCTCCAGCAACTTACCGACCTGCGCTTTCATGGCCGGCGTCGGGCCTCGGAACGAGTCCAACAGGTTGGTCTGGAAGAACGATGGGCAGACCACATGCACACCGACCTCCTGCTGCTTGAGTTCCACCAGCAGACTCTCGGACAGCGCCACCACACCGGCCTTGGCCACGTTGTAGTTGCTCATGGCCGGGCCCTGCATCAGTGCCGCCATGGAAGCGATGTTGATGATGCGCCCCTTGCTCTTCTCCAACAGCGGCAGGAACGCCTTGCAACCCTTGACCACCCCCATCAGGTTGATTGCGATCTGCCAGTCCCAGTCTTCCAGCGACAACTCGGCGAAGAACCCACCGGAAGCCACCCCGGCGTTGTTGACGATCACATCGATGCCTCCCAGCTTGACCTCGCAAGCCTGGGCGAACGCGGTGAGCTGGCTGTAGTCGCGCACATCGCAACGCTGCACGAAACCATCGCCGCCGGCTTCGCGTACCTGCTTGAGGGTTTCCTGCAGGCCGGGCTCGCTGACATCCGACAAGGCCAACTGCCAGCCCTCGCGTGCCCAGCGCAGCGCGATTTCGCGACCCAGGCCGGAGCCGGCACCAGTGATCATCATGCGATTTTGCATAAGAAGTAGCCTTGTGGTTCACAGTAGAAGTGATCGGCAGTGTAGCGAAGGTTTCCACGCGCCCCACGCACCATCAGAGTGATGAATGCCCCAGGCAAACCCGCGGCCGGGTCAGATGCCTCAGCTCTCTCTAAGTTCAATCTTTTTCAACTAAGCAGGGTTTTAGCCACGTATTTAAAAGAAATAACCAGGTTATCGAAATGCTTTAAAAAAACAGGGAATTTTCTGTGAAGCACTACAGTCGGAGTTGTTAAGGCGCCCGTAACTAAGAGTACGGTCCTACCGTTAAATAACCTGTCCTTGCATAAGGCCTATAAGGAAATAAAACCATGAGCCTCATTCTCATCATCATCCTGATTCTGTTGCTAGTCGGCGGTCTTCCGGTGTTCCCGCACTCGCGTAACTGGGGTTATGGCCCGTCGGGTATTCTCGGCGTGGTACTGGTCGTACTGCTGGTGCTGTTGTTGCTCGGCAAAATATAAAACCGCGGTAAAAAAAGAGGCCCTCAAGAGGGTAATGCCAGTCAGTTAAGCCTTCTCGCTTGACCTTTGGCCGCAAGAAATCAAAATCCGATGCCTATACTGGCATCGGATTTTTTTATGCGTCTTGCTCGGGCACTGGAACTGACCCACAACATCGCCTCTACCCCCAACGCCATCGAGGGATTGGATGCCTTGCTCGATCCTTCTTTGGTCGAACAGGCGCTTGAACAAGCCGGTGTGGCGACGCTGCGCAAACGTCGTTTGCCGCTGGAAATGATGCTCTGGTGCGTGATTTCCATGGCGTTCTTCCGGCGCATGTCTGCCTGGGATGTGGTCAGTCGCATGAACATCATGTTGCCGGGCCAGCGCCCGTTGGTGGCCCCCAGCGCCGTAGTCCAGGCCCGTCAGAGATTGGGCAGCGAAGCTGTACGACAAGTCTTCGATTTGACCCAGAAAAGTTGGCATGAGGCGGCCGGTCATCCGACTTGGGCCGGTCTGCGTTTGTTGGGCGTCGATGGCGTTGTCTGGCGCACACCCGACACGCCGGAAAATCGGGCGCGCTATGACTCCGCCAGCAACCAGCATGGCGACACCGGTTTTCCTCAGGTGCGCATGGTCTGCCAAATGGAGTTGACCAGCCATTTGCTGATTGGAAGTGCGTTTGACGGCTACCGCAGCAACGAAATGAAACTGGCCGAGCAACTGATCGAAACCACCCCCGATCACTCGCTAACGCTGTTTGATCGTGGTTTTTACTCCTTGGGTTTATTGCATCAATGGCAGCAAGCAGGCGTCGAACGCCACTGGCTGATGCCGCTGAAAAAAGGCTCGCAGTACGAGGTGATCCAGCGTTTTGGGCGCCAGGATGCGATTGTTTCGCTGAGTACTTCGCCGCAGGCCTGCAAGCAATGGCCTGGGTTGCCGGAGCGGCTGACCGCGCGACTGCTGAGCAAAACCATCAAGGGCAAGGTGTGTCAGATCCTGACGTCGATGGTCGATCCGCTGCGCTTTCCATCCGACGAAATCGTCGATCTGTACAGCCAGCGATGGGAGATCGAACTCGGATTTCGGGAGATGAAACAGACGCTGCTCAACAGCAGTTATACGCTGCGCAGCAAGACGCCCGAGATGATCGAGCAAGAGCTGTGGGGCGTGTTGTTGGGCTACAACTTGTTGCGCTATCAGATGGTGGAAATGAGCCGCCACTGTCCTGGCATTTACCCGTGCGAAATGAGCTTTACCGCCTGCACTTGGGCGATTCTCGGGTTTATCAACAGCGTCTCCGCCGACCGTTCCGGGAACATCCCCAAGTATTTGGCCGAGCTTCATGCTTCAGCGCCGCACTACGTGTTGCCGCATCGACGTGAGGAGCGCGTTTATCCTCGGACGATTCGGCTGAAATCACCGAAGTATCCGATCAGAAATAAAAATGCCAGTCAGCTTAACTGACTGGCATTACCCTCAAGAGGGCCTCTTTTTTATTGCCGGTTAATCAGTCCGGCTTGCCGTCCACCACACCGGCGGTGTTATCCAACAGGCTCTTGGTCGCCGTTTGCAGGAACGACTCAAGTTTCTGCTTGAGGGCCGCCTCATCCGAAGACTCCGGAATCAGTTTGCCGGTCGGGTTGGCACCCAACTCGTACTGCCACAACTTCGGTGGCATTTCCTTGGGCAGTACCAGGATGCGGTCCGCAGTGACCAACGCCACGGTCTGATCGCTGCCCGAAGGCTTGATCACGCCGAAACCCTTGTCCCCTTCCGGCAGGTTGAGCAGGTCGCGGCCCCAGCACTGGTGCAGAGTTTCCCCACCCAGGCGGCCCATGATGGTTGGCACGATGTCGATCTGCGTACCCACGGTGTGGTCGCGCTCGCCGAACTTTTCCTGCATGCCCGGCGCAATCATCAGCATCGGTACGTTGAAGCGGCCCAGGTCCATCTCAGTGATTTGCTGTTCGTTGCCGAAGCCGTGGTCGCCGACGATCACGAACAAGGTTTCCTTGAAGTACGGTTCCTTGCGCGCCTGCTCGAAGAACTGGCCCAGGGCCCAGTCGGAGTAACGCATCGCGGTCAAGTGCTCGTTGAGGCTGCCACGGTCAGTGACTTTCTCCACCGGCAACGGCGTCGGCAACGCGTACGGCGTGTGGTTGGACAGGGTTTGCAGCAGCGCGTAGAACGGCTTGCCGCCTTCACGGGCCTTCAGCTCTTGCAGGCCACGGTTGAACATATCCTGGTCGGACACGCCCCACGTCGGGTCGGAGAATACCGGGTCGACGAAGTCATTGCGGCCAATGAAGTTGGTCATGCCCTGGTTGCTGAAGAAGCCAGACTGGTTGTCCCAGGCGAAGTCGCCGTTGTAGACATACACGTCGTCAAACTTGCGCGCGCTGAGCAACTGCGGCAGGCCCGACAGTTTGTGGCTGCCTTCGGGGGTCTGCATCAGGTATTCGAAACCCGGCAGGTTCGGGAAGCAGGCCATGGTGGCAAACATGCCCTGGTGGGTATGGGTGCCGTTGGAGAAGAAGTGATCGAACAGCAGGCCTTCCTTGGACAATTTGTCGAAGTACGGCGTGATGTTGCCCGGACGGCCCAGCGCGCCCACCGAGTGGCCGGCGAAGCTTTCCATCAGGATCACGACGACGTTCTTGATCGGCAGGGTTTTCTCGGCCGGCGGCAGGAAGTTACGGCGCACGGCGGCGGTGTCGGTATCCACCAATTTTTCCGTCGGCAGTACCAGCATGTCGCGCACGGTCTGGGTCGCCAGCGGCTGCTCCAAAGTGGCCTTCCAGATGTTGGAGCGGTCTTCGGAGAAGCGCGACTTGGCCGCCGCAATCAGCGACAGCGTGCCATTAAGGCCCAACTGGTTGGCGAAGTTGGAGTCAGTGGTGTACACGTCGCCCCAGCGCAGCGGCGGGCCCTGGCGCAGGGTGCCACGGGCGGCGACCACGGCCACCAGCAGGCACACCACGAACACGGCGATGCGCGAATACCACGGCGCCACTTGGCGCGTGCCGATGCTGCCGCCGCTGAACGGGCCGCGCGGGCGCGTGGCGCGGTCGGCGCCTTTGAAGGCCATGCTCAGAATCAACGTACCCACGGCCCACGCCAGCAGGTAACGCACCACCGGGAAACCGTACCAGAGCATGCTCATCACGGTTTTCGGGTCTTCCTTCACATATTGGAAGACCAGGCCGTTGAGGCGCTGGTGAAACTCGCGATAGAAGTCCATTTCCATCAGGCCCAGGAACAGGGCGATGCTGGACGCGACGGTCAACCACAAACGGAAGAACCCACGCGCGGCCATCGCGCGCACGCTGAACAGCGCCAGCAACAGCGGAATGCTCAGGTACACCACCAAGCGCAAGTCCAGGCGCAGGCCGTTGCCGAACGCTTCAAGGAAGGTCGAGGCCGGTGTGTCGAGGATCATCTCGCGGTTGTATACCAGCAGCGCCAGGCGCAGCAGGGAGAACATCACCATCATGACCAGTGCGCAGAGCAGCGTGTATGCCAGATGGGATTTGACGGTCGGTTGCAGCAGACGAGTCGAGGCTCGCTGCTGGCTCAGGGCGTCCGGGTTTGCCATGTCGTTTCAGGACCCATTGGAAGTTGAAGTGACGAAGTATTGCGTGGCGCGAATGGTGCCCGATCAAGGCCGGCAAGGCTATTAAATTACTGAACGGGGAGCTTTACCGCGCCTTGATTGGCGCGCAGCTGGAACCGGGGGGAATTGTCTTGGAGGGAATGTGAAAATTCCGTGCAACGCATATTTCGATACACAAATTTCCAGACCGGACGGCAAGCCGTGTGGGAGGGAATGGCTCCCTCTCACACATAGCCCCTGAACGCCGTGGTCAGATCCGCACGTTACCGCGCGGGCCGGCGATCGCCCAGATAATCAGGCCCAGTACCGGCAGCAGCAGGATCAGCAGGATCCACAACACCTTGGCCCCGGTGCTGGCGCCGCTTTTGAAGACGTTGATGATCGCCCAGATATCCAGCGCGAGGATGATCAGGCCAATCAGGCCATTGAACGTGGAACCCATGGTGTCGCTCCTAAGTGAGGGCATGCCCTTGTAGGATAGTCAGCCCCTGCCAGGGTTCCGTTTTATTTCAGACATGTACAGCGATTTTCAGGGCTTCCAGGGACGGCTCGGCCTTGATCCCGACCTCGGCGCACAATTCCAGTACCCGTGGCAGGACGTTGCCATAAACCAGCACCACTTGAATCTCATCGTCCAGCAACTGGCTGAAGTTCACCAGCACATAGCCACCGTCTTCCTGGCTCAGGGCGCTCATCTGCACCTGGATGCGATTGAGCGCGGTCAGCGCTTCGGTCTTGGCCAGTTGTTTGGCCTTAAGGTTGAACGCCACACCCGGGCCGAACGACGCGACGATCTGGGCAAACAGGTCGCCATAAGTGTCAGCCTGGAACAGCACCGTGTCCGGCAGGCTGCCGACCACCACCCACTCCCCCAGAGGGATCGGGAAAGTGTCGTCGTAGTTGATATCCGGGTTGGCGGCCAGAAACGCCGCCGGATCGGCGTAGGCCTGAGCGGCCTCCTCGGCGATGCGCGCCACCTCATCCTGGCCCATGACGCCGGCGCTGATGTGGCTGATGAGTTCGACGAGGGCGGTTTTCATGGGCGTTCCTGTTGCGGGCTGATTTTCGAGGGCGCAAAGCCTACACCAGATTCTGCAAACGCGCCGCCGTATCCATCGCGCCCATGGTCTGCGCCGCTGCCAACGCGGTGGCGCCCTGGGCGTCGGTGGCCTTGGGGTTGGCGCCCTGGGCGAGCAGGTAGTCGAGCATTTCGACGCGATTGAACATCGCCGCCATCATCAATGCGGTGCGACCGTCCGACGACGCGGCTTCCACCGGCGTGCCGCCTTCGATCAAGGCCTTAACTACGGGCAGGTTGCCTTTGAACGCCGCGCCGGCAATCGGCAATTGGTTCTTATCGTTAGCGATCAACGGGTCGGCCTTGAACTCCAGCAGCACTTTGACCGCCTCGGCATGACCGTGGTACGCCGCCAGCATCAGCAAGGTGTCGCCATTGTGATTGCGAAAGTTGGCCGGCAAGCCCTTAGCCAGCAGCGCGGCGAGCATGGCGGCATCGCCTTTGCGAGCCACATCGAAAACCTGTTCGGCAAATTCGGCGGCTTCGTCTTCGGTCATTTGTTTGGGGGCAGACATGGGGCTCCTTGGCGGGTGCGAGTTCAAGTACTGAATATGGCGCCCAGTGTCGCGATGGAGTTCCCCACTGTCATGGCTTTTTTGTCAAAAGTGTCCATAGACACACTCAATCAATAGCGGAAATGGCCACCCTGAATCTGCGCCAATAGCTCGCCAGTGATCGGCACGTAACCATCCGACCCCGGCAGCCAGGCATACACCGGGTCGTTGCCCGCCTTGGCCGGGTCGAAAGCCTCTTCCTTGAGCCGCACCTTCTGGTACTTGAATGTGCCGGTGGTTTCCATCTGCACCTTGATCCGCAGGAACAGCGGCACCGCGTATGGGGGCAACTGGCCGTGGGCGAATTGCAGCAGTTCACGCATGTCCAGCGCGGCCAGGGACTCGCTGGGGGTGATGGCGACCATGCCGGCGCGGCCATTGGTGTTGTCGATTTCCACTCCGTAGGCCACCACTTCGGCAATCT
This sequence comes from Closterium sp. NIES-67, assembly GCA_027943415.1. Classification (NCBI taxonomy): domain Eukaryota; kingdom Viridiplantae; phylum Streptophyta; class Zygnematophyceae; order Desmidiales; family Closteriaceae; genus Closterium; species Closterium sp. NIES-67. Next base: position 12,416 of record BQMB01000756.1, read on the forward strand.
GCGGGTGTTGCAGCAGGACGTTTTCGACTTCGGTGGTGGAGACGTTTTCCCCTTTCCAGCGATAGGTGTCCCCCAGGCGATCGACGAACTGCGCGTGGCCGAAACCGATGCTGCGTAATAGATCGCCGGTGTTGAAATAACGGTCGCCCGGTTCGAAGACGTCGGTGAGGATGACCTTGCGGTTTTTTTCTGGGTCGGTGTAGCCGTCGAAGGGCGACTTGTCATCGATCCTGGCCAGCAGCAGCCCCTGCCCGCCCGTCTGGACCTTGCGCATGAAGCCATCGCCGCCACGGATCGGTTCGCCGCTGTCGTGGGCGTAGTCCACCAGCGCCCAGTGCTGCAGGCAAAAACCGATGGTGTTGTCGAAATTCAACACATTGGTGAAGCCGATGTTGCCGTCGCTGGCGGCGTACAGCTCGCAGATATGAGCCACGCCATAGCGCGCCTTGAACTGCGCCCACACGCCGGGGCGTAGGCCATTGCCGACCATCTTGGTGACGCGGTTGTCGCGGTCGTTTTCGCTGGACGGCTGGTCGAGCAGGTACCGGCACAACTCGCCCACGTAGCCCAGGGTGGTGGCGTTGAACTTGCGCGCATCGTCCCAGAACTGACTGGCGCTGAACTTGCGACGGATGGCGAACCCAGACGCGCCGACAATCGCCGAGCCCCAGCACACACATAGGCCGGTGGCGTGGTACAGCGGCAAGGTGCAATACAGGACGTCGTCGGGGCCCATGTCCAGGGCAATGCGGCCGAAACTCACGGCGGTCTTGGTCCAGCGTCCATGTTTCATGATGCCGGCCTTGGGTAGGCCAGTAGTGCCGGAGGTGTAGATATAGAAGCAGGGGTCGTTAAAGAACACCTGGGCGGTGCTGGCAGGGTTAGCCTGCGCGCAGTCGGCGCTGGCTGCGATCAGGTCGCCATAGCCCTCGGGCAGCGACGCTGACGACTGATCAGGCACGAACCATGTCCGTTCGGCCTGGATCGGCACCTGATCGCGCACCGCGTCATAAACACCGACCAACTCCGCGCCAACCACGATCGCCACCGGGCTGACCAGGTTAAGGCTGTGCACCAACGTCGCCTGGGTTTGCGCGGTGTTGACCATCGCGCAGATGCCGCCCAGCTTGGCCACGGCCAGTACGCACAGCAATAATTCCGGGCGGTTTTCGATAAACAGCGCCACCACATCGCCCTTGCCAATGCCTTGGGCGTGTAAGTGGTGGGCAATCCGATTGGCCTGTCGGTTGACATCGGCGTAACTGAGCACGCGGTCGCCGTACAGCACCGCGTTGCCGTCGGGGTTGCGCAAGGTGGCTTGCTCGAACTCCCAACCCAGCCCGCAAGGTTGGCCGGGGTCGGTGACATTCGCCGCGCGCATGCCACGCACCACGCGCGGCAAAGCGCGAACAATGGCGGGCACCTTACGTAGCATCTTGCCCCAGGTGATCATGTCGTCATGCGGAGGGTTCATGGCGGAACGTCCTTTTTCTTATTCTTCGTATGATCCGCACACAGCAGCATCACCGTAGGAAGCTGCTAAATGCCTTGCAGGAAAATACGTCAGCCCTTCTTCAGCTGTACACGCAGGATTTGAAAAGTTTTGTATCCCGACGGATGCGCTCGGGAAAAAGGGAATTTAGCCGCGCTTAAACAGTCTTTAAACGTAATGAGGCGCCAGTGGCACCGCGCCGGGTAACGCAAAATGCAGGATGCATGATGGCCATTCATGCAAATTGCACGAAAACGAAAATTTCTATTTTTTATAAGGCCATGATTTATAAGGAATTTTTAGTATTCGTTAAGCTGGCACAATCGCTGCACCTATCACTCCATGCTTGCCCACTTGAGCCAATGGAGCTGATAAACATGAGCCTGATCCAAGATAAATTCGCTTCGGTATTTTCCAACTACGACGTCACCACTCAGCCTCGTCCGGACGGCGGCATCCTGTTGACCTTGCGTAACAGTGAAGGCAAGCAGGTCAAACGCTCGATCTCTTACCAGCAATTGCATACTGCCGACCAACTGACCTGGGTGATCAGCGCCATCCGTCGTGACCTAGCTGAGCAAGCCAGTGAGCTGCCGCAGATCTCCATGCTGCAAAGCCAGAATCGCTTCGCCCTGCCGACCTACCACTCCGCGTAAGTCAGCCGCGCACAAAAAGGGCCGCGACGCCGTTGAGCGTCGCGGCCCTTTTTTATGGGCTTAACACAGACCCTGGCGCGCGGCTTCGTTCATGGCCTGTACGCGGTTGTTGACCTGCAACTTGCCGTAGATGTTGCGCAAGTGGAACTTCACCGTGGCTCGGAGGTGCAGCGAATCTGGCTGATCTCCCAGACGGTCTTGCCTTCGGAAGCCCATCGCAGGATTTCCAACTCCGACGGCGTCAGCGGCTTCCCCCATAAGTTAAGGCGTCTTCTGACGGCATTGGGCACGGTATACGACGACTCAAACGACTCCTCTGGGCGATTCATTGCGTCTCTCCTTTTATTGGCTAATGCCCGATCACCCTTCGGATTCCTCCTATTGACAGGTGACATAAACACTGAGGCCGCAGAAGAGTTACACAACCCATGCACGTCGTGGGCAAGGGTCCGCATAAACAGCAGAGCCCTACAGATAACTAAGCCACTTCCCACAGCAATTTCAAATTTGCCGGGGTTGAAGATCCTATTCGTTGAGGTTAGTCGTCCAAACCCGGAAAGCGTTCGGCGAGGGTATCGCCCGTCAGCGCAGGCTTGGCGCCCTCGGCACTGTTGAACAACCGCAGCATGACAAAATGCCCATGCTCGCCCTGATCAAACCAATGCGCCATGCCGGCCGGAATCACCAACAGATCGTTTTTTTCGCAGCGTACGCTGTAGACGTAATCGCCAACATGCAGGCTGAACAGCCCCTGCCCCGCGATAAAGAAGTGGGCGTGGGCTTCGCGGCAACGTTGCTCGGCAAGCGGCGGGCGCGGGTCGATGACCGTGGAGCACCTCGACGTTGGCATACCCCAGATCATTGATCGGCGCCTTATACGCCTCCATCATCGCACTATCGGTGGCGCCCTTCTCGATCGCGGCCGGTTGCCAGCGCTCGAAGCGCGCGCCGTGCTCGGCCAGGGTGCTGGCGATATCGTCGAGATGGGTCAGCACCTTGTTCGGCGTATCCGGTGTAGCGACGTGGTAGACGGCGACATAACTCATTGAAGGGTTCCTTGGTTCTGCTCGTGCAATCGAAAGCCGATGATAACGGCCGCGGCCAGGGCGGCGACGCTGGCAAGACTAAAGGTGAAGGTCGGGCCCAGCAGGTTCCAGCTGTAGCCGGCATACAGCGCGCCCAAGGCTCCGCCGGTGCCGGACAATGCGGCGTACAGCGCCTGGCCCTGACCCTGTTGTTTAGCCCCGAAGCTGCGCTGCACAAAGGCAATCGCCGCCGCATGGAAACTGCCGAAGGTAGCCGCATGCAGCACCTGCGCCAGCAGCAGCACCCAAAAGAATTCGGCCAATGTGCCTAACAATACCCAGCGCAGCGCCGCCAGCAGAAAACTCGCCAGCAGCACCCGGCGCAGCGAAAAGCGCGTAAGGATACGGCTCATGCCCAGGAACATCAGCACTTCGGCCACCACCCCCAGCGCCCACAGCAGTCCGATCACGCCCCGGCTGTAACCCAAGTGTTCGAGGTGCAAGGTCAAGAAGGTGTAATACGGGCCATGGCTCATCTGCATCAGCGCCACACAGGCGTAGAACGCTAGCACGCCGGGGCTGCGCAGTTGCTTGAGGAATCCGTCCCCGGCCAGGCGATTGCCGTGGTTGGCCGGCTGTGAATTCGGCACCCACAGGCTGGCACCGATGATGCCGGCCATGATCACCACAACCACCACCGGGTAGATGTCCAGGCTTAGCCAGTCGAACAGGCGGCCCATGATGACCACGGTAAGAATGAAACCGATGGAGCCCCAAAGGCGGATCTGGCTGTAGCGCGAGGTGTGTTTTTGCAGATGGGCCAGGGTGATCACTTCAAACTGCGGCAGCACTGCGTGCCAGAAGAATGCATGCAGCGCCATCACCAGCGCCAGCCAGGCATAGGTGTGGCTGACGAAAATCAGCGAGAAGCTCAGCAACGTGCACACCGCGCCAAAACGCACGATGGCCAGGCGGCGGCCGGTGTAATCCCCCAGCCAGCCCCACAGGTTCGGGGCCACGCAGCGCATCAACATGGGGATGGCCACCAGCTCGCCGATGCGCGCGCTGGAGAACCCCAGGTGATCGAAGTACAGCGCCAGGAACGGCGCAGTGGCGCCCAGCAGGGCGAAGTAGAACAGGTAGAAGCTGGAAAGGCGCCAGTACGGGATCAGCATGGTGTGGGGGGCTGCTTCGCAGCCCGGCGCGAGCAAGCTCGCTCACCACAACAATTTTGCTTACCACAGCCAATATTGCGGACGGTCACAGCTGGCCCAGTACCGGGGTCGTCACCTGCACGTCGGCGTTCTGCCCGCGATTGCGCAGCAGGTGGTCCATCAGCACGATGGCCATCATCGCTTCGGCGATCGGCGTGGCGCGGATGCCGACGCAGGGGTCATGGCGGCCTTTGGTGATCACGTCCACCGGGTTGCCGTGCACGTCGATCGAACGGCCCGGGGTGGTGATGCTGGAGGTGGCCTTGAGGGCCAGGTGCGCGACGATGGGCTGACCGGACGAAATACCCCCGAGAATGCCACCCGCGTTATTGCTGAGAAAACCTTGGGGCGTCAGCTCATCGCGATGCTCGGTGCCGCGCTGGGCGACACAGGCGAAACCGGCGCCGATTTCCACGCCCTTGACCGCGTTGATGCTCATCAGCGCGTGGGCCAGCTCAGCGTCGAGGCGGTCGAAAATCGGCTCGCCCAGGCCCGGCTTGACGCCTTCGGCGACCACGGTGATCTTGGCGCCGACCGAGTCCTGGTCACGGCGCAGCTGGTCCATATAGGCCTCCAGCTCCGGGACTTTGTCCGGGTCGGGACAGAAAAACGCATTGTCTTCCACGCTGTCCCAGGTCTTGAACGGGATTTCAATCGGGCCCAACTGGCTCATGTAGCCACGGATCAAGATGCCCTGGGTCGCCAGGTATTTCTTGGCGATGGCCCCGGCCGCCACGCGCATGGCGGTTTCCCGGGCCGAGCTGCGGCCGCCGCCACGGTAGTCGCGCTCGCCATATTTGTGGTGGTAGGTGTAGTCGGCGTGGGCCGGGCGGAACAGGTCTTTGATCGCCGAGTAGTCCTTGGACTTCTGGTCGGTATTGCGAATCAGCAGGCCGATGGCGCAGCCGGTGGTGCGGCCTTCGAACACGCCGGAGAGGATCTCGACTTCATCGGGTTCCTGGCGTTGGGTGGTGTGGCGGCTGGTGCCGGGTTTGCGGCGGTCGAGGTCACGCTGCAGGTCGTCCAGGGTCAACTCAAGGCCGGGCGGGCAGCCGTCGACAATGGCGACCAACGCCGGGCCATGGCTTTCGCCCGCGGTGGTGACAGTGAACAGCTTGCCGAAGGTATTGCCGGACATGCAGGGCGCTCCGTGAAATCAGTTGTAATCACTCAGGGGTGATAACCAAGCGCGCCAGTATACGCGGGCACACCGACTAGTTCATCCTCGAAACCTTACCGGTCGGCATGGGTCCAACCGGCACTTCCCTGATGATGGCGCGATGATGCTGCGAGTTTTGCTGTTCACCCTCACCCTCTTGACCACCCTGGCCCACGCCGCGTCCCCTGTTGTCCTACAACGGCCCATCAGCCTCGACACCGGCAGTGGCAAGCTATTCGGCTCGTTGTTGCTGCCGCAGTCCGACAGCCCGGTGCCAGTGGTATTGATCATCGCCGGTTCCGGCCCCACCGACCGCAACGGCAACAGCGCCGACGGCGCGCGCAACGACAGCCTCAAGCGCCTGGCCTGGGTGTTGGCCCGGCACAATATCGCCAGCGTGCGCTACGACAAGCGCGGCGTGGCCGCCAGCCTGGCCGCCACCCCGGACGAACGCAACCTGACCCTGGATGCCTACGTCGCCGACGCGGTGGCGTGGGGCAACCTGCTCAAGGCCGACAAGCGCATGGGCCCATTGATCGTACTGGGCCATAGTGAAGGTGCACTGGTGGCCGCGCTGGCCGCGCCGCAGTTGCAGCCTGCCGGGGTGATTTCCCTGTCCGGCAGCGCGCGCCCCGTGGATCAAGTGATCCGCCAGCAACTGGCCGATCACCTGCCCCCTGCCCTGTTGTTACGCAGCAATGAAATCCTCGATCACCTCAAGGCCGGCCAGGTGGACGCCGATGTGCCTGGCCCGCTGCAAGGCATTTTCCGACCCAGTGTGCAGCCGTATCTGATCAGCCTATTCCGCGCCGATCCATCGGCCGCGTTCGCCAAGCTGAACATGCCGGCGCTGATTATCCAGGGCACCCACGATATCCAAGTGGGCGTGGACGATGCACGGCAACTCAAGCAGGCCAAGCCCGACGCGCAACTGGTGGTGATCGACGGCATGAATCATGTGATGCGCATCGTGCCCAAGGAAGTGAAACAGCAACTGGCGTCCTACAACGACCCGCAATTGCCCCTTGCCGCTGAATTGGGCAAGCGCATCGTGAGCTTTATCGACGGACTTCAACCCCGTTAAGCAACAAATGGCCTCCAGTCCTGGCAAATCCGGCCGATAAGCCCAGGGTCGACAGTAAAAAGACCGTCGACTCGCTGGGCCTGGACAGGATCGCACCGCATGACAACCACAGAAGCACTACCCGAACCGACCGCCGACACCTCGGCCGCAACACCCGAGGCCGCCGACACGGCGCCTTTGCCATGGGCGGACGTTCAAGCCGAACATTTCAAGATGCTGCGCCTGGCTCCCCTGGCCACCGACCGCGCTACCGGTGCGCGGCCGTTGCGGTTTGTGCAGTTCGGCTATGCCGAGCGCAACGACAAACACCACAGTCTTTTGCGCATGGTCATCCAATTGCCCGGTCAGCGCGTGCGCCGCGAGCAGAACCATTTGGATGTGTGGGTCGACCACGATAAACATCGCGTGCATTTTGGCCCCAGCAACAGCCTGGAGATCGAGCCGCCCAACCGTGGCATCGGTCGATTCCTGGTGGCCCAGGCCGCGGCTTGGGCGAAAAAGCACTGGTCCCATTACCGCGTCGATGGCGTCGACCTGTCCAACAAGGACGCCCTCAACGAATCCACGCGCCTGCGTCGCGATCACTTCTTGCGCATCCAGGGTTTCGATGTGGCCTACGCCGATGTGCAGCACCTCAAAGGCAACGTACAGCCCGGTAAGGTCAGCGCGGTGCTGGACAGTTGGAACACCGAGAAGGTGCAGTTCGTGGAAATCCTCGAAGCCGCACAGATGCTGCAGCAGGCCGAGCAGAATCTGCTGGAACAGGAAGTGAAGCTGCGAAAGGAAGAAGAAAAGGTCACCAAGTTCAAGCGCGAAGACAGCGGCTTGCGCTTTACGATTACCTGCCTGGTGGCGTTTACAGTGTTTCAGGCGGGGTTGTTGATCTGGATTGCGACGCACCGATAGCCGTTTGAAAGGCGATCGATGTGGGAGGAGGCCCCCTCCCACATTTTTTAACGGTGTTCCTGTTAAACCTTGGCAGCAAACACCGCTTGATGGGCGCGGCACTGTTCGGCGGTCAACATAAACACACCGTGCCCGCCACGCTGGAACTCCAGCCAGGCGAAATCCACCTCCGGGTACAACGTTTCGACGTGAACCTGGCTGTTACCGACCTCGACAATCAACAGGCCTTTCTCCGTAAGGTGGTCCGCCGCCTCGGCCAACATGCGTCGCACCAGGTTCAGGCCGTCGTCGCCACAGGCCAGGCCCAACTCCGGTTCGTGCTGGTACTCGTCCGGCATGTCGGCAAAATCCTCGGCGTCCACATACGGCGGGTTGGAGACGATCAGGTCGAACCGCTGGCCCGGCAGGCCGTCGAAGCCGTCGCCCTGCACGGTGTACACGCGCTCGTCGACGCCATGACGCTCGATGTTCTGGTTGGCCACTTCCAGGGCTTCAAAGGACAGATCCCCCAACACCACTTCGGCGTCCTGGAATTCGTAAGCGCAGGCGATGCCGATGCACCCGGAGCCGGTGCACAGGTCGAGAATGCGCGCCGGCGGTTGGGCCAGCCAGGGTTCGAAGCGGTTTTCGATCAGTTCGCCAATCGGTGATCGCGGGATCAGCACGCGTTCATCGACGATAAACGACATGCCGCAGAACCACGCCTCACCCAGCAGGTAAGCGGTGGGCACGCGCTCATGGATGCGACGATGCAGCAGGCGCTGTACGTGGGAGATTTCCTCTTCTTCGAGGTTGCAGTCCAGGTAGCTGTCGGCCATTTCCCAAGGCAGGTGCAAGGCGCCGAGTACCAACTGGCGGGCTTCGTCCCAGGCATTGTCGGTGCCATGCCCGAAAAACAGCTCTTCCCCATGGAAACGGCTGACAGCCCAACGGATATGGTCGCGCAAGGTGCGCAGGCGGGAAGTGATCACGGGGCAGACTCCTGGAAAAAACGACTGGCGATTCTAACAGCCTTCGCCTGTACCGACGATGTACGAAGAACCTGGTGCCGTACGTCGGTTTTCATCCAAATTGCCAGTATTGCGCCCAACACGCGCACCTCTTGACATCGCTGCACGCCAGCAACGGCGTACCTTACGATCGTAGCGATTCACAGAAGCGCTCAGCCAGTGGACAATGTCGCAAACGCCCCCTCACAGGAGCCCCAGAATGTCCGTTCCAAAGACGATGTTTCAACTCAGCGGTCGTGGTTACGCAGCTGCCAATCTCAGCCATGCGACCCTTGTGATCATCGACGCCCAGAAGGAATACCTCAGCGGCCCGCTCGCCCTCTCGGGCATGGACGCGGCCGTGGCCAATATCAAGCAATTGGTCGCCGCGGCGCGGGAAGCCGGGCGCCCTATCGTGCATGTACGTCACCTGGGTACCGTCGGCGGCCTGTTCGACCCACAAGGTGAGCGCGGTGAATTCATCCCCGGCCTGGAACCCAGCGCTGACGAAACCATTATTGGCAAGCTGCTGCCCAGCGCGTTCCACGGCACCGAACTGCTCGACTGCCTGCAGAACCTGGGTTCCCTGGATCTGATCGTCTGCGGGTTCATGAGCCACTCCAGCGTCAGCACCACTGTGCGCGCCGCCAAGAACCTGGGCTTTCGCTGCACCCTGGTGGAAGACGCCTGCGCCACCCGCGACCTGCCGTACAAAGGCGGCGTGCTGAGCGCCGAGCAGGTGCAGCAAACCGAAATGGCCATCATGGCCGACAACTTCGCCACCCTCGCTTTGACCAAAGATCTGATCTGATCGCCGCCGGGATGAGCGGCGGGTTTATTGCCCCGCTCATCCGCTAAGCCCTTTCATTTGGCGCAATTACCCCTGCCCCCGGAACAAGCCGGGTATCTTCCGGTCGAAGGGCCGATACCCTGGAGGAAAGGTCGGGATGAAGATATCCGATGGTTTTGACGCTCGTCGCTTGCGCCCCAAGGGCCCGAGCAATTGGCGTCTGCGCTTGGTGGCCGGCATTGCCGCGCTGCTGGCGATTGTAGGTGTGCTGTTGGCGGGCGCCGGTGGTGCTGGTCTGTTTGGCCATTCGCCGGCCCTGGGCGAACTGAATGCCAGCCCGGGCGGTTCTGCCTTGCTGTTGGGCATTGGCCTGCTGGTGCTGTGGTTGGGTGTGTGGTTGTGGCGCCGCAGCCGACGCCGCATGCGGCAGCCGCTGTCGTTGAACATTGCCTCACACCTGATGAAGAAGCACGACTAGTGGCGCTTGGATAGCGTTTCCTGCGCCCGGCCGCCGCGATTTAGGTAAACTGCCCGCCCTTCGCGGAGGCTGACATGCAAGACGACGATTTTTCCCTGTTCAAAAACGAGCTGCGCGGTGTCAAGCCGATCAAGCATGACCGTGCCGACACCGGTAAACCCAAGACCGATCGCGCGCAGATCGCCAAACTGCGCCAGGCCGCGACCGTGCGCACCGACGCCACCACCGTGGATGGCCTGTCGGACCAGTTCGTCATCGACGTCGGCCCCGAAGACGAGCTGATGTGGGCCCGCGACGGCGTGCAGGAAAGCCAGATGCGCAAGCTCAAGGCCGGCCAGATCCCTTTCGAAGGCAGCCTCGACCTGCACGGCATGACCGTGGAAAAAGCCCGGGAAACCTTATGGGCCTTTCTCGCCGAAGCCACCAAGTTCGAAATCCGCTGCGTGCGCGTTACCCATGGCAAAGCCGTGCGGCTCGACGGCAAGCGGCCAATGATCAAGAGCCACGTCAATACCTGGCTGCGCCAGCACACACAAGTACTCGGCTTCACCTCCTGCCAGGCCCGACACGGTGGCGCGGGGGCGGTGTATGTGATGCTCAAGCGGACCATGATGGAAGGGCGTGACGAGTAGGTAATTCAACAAAAAGCCCAGCGGATTAGCTGGGCTTTAAAGGAGCCTCTCAGAGGTTCAACTGTCGAAAAGCTCTCTTGCTTTCTTCTCCCTCGCCTGCAAGATCATTTTTTTGCAGAGTTATCGGGGTGTCCTCGGCACCGGCGGGGAAGCCCCCACTTGATGCCAATACCGAACAACTCGCTGATGGTGGTCAGGAACAATACCCCCGGCGGCAACCCGACCTTTCCTTCCAGATTGGTTAGGTTGGAGTTCTTCCAGATCGAGAAATCTCAAAGGCGCTGACCGACCGCACGCGGGCCAGGTAGGCGCCCGAGTAAATGCCAGTAACGTCGACGCTCGTTGAACCCGTGCGCTGCACCTTGATCCAGTTTCCGTTGTCCTTGCGCCACTCCACGTCATACGCAACGGCGCCGGTGACAGCCGGCCACGAGATGTTCATGGCGCTAATCGCGATGCCCTGGTTCACGGCGTAGCTCGATGTGAGCGTGACGCTCGCCGGCGCCGGAACGACCGTGATTGGCACAACGCTGATCGGCCGTTCTTCAAGCCGCGCCCCAGTGTCGATGTGAGCGAACTTGCTCGGATCGTACTGAACAGCCGAGATTTCGAACACGCCAGGCTCCGGGCGGGCCACGCTTACCACCTCCAACGGGTTGTCGCCGTAGCGCCGCTGCAGCTTGGCATCGGTCACAGCCGTTACATCGGTGTCGTAGTGGTTCAGCTGGTTGTCGTAGCTGATCAGCGCCCGGGTGTAGCGGGTGCGCTCCGATGCGCTGGAGTAGGTGAATTTGTCGTCGATGACGTTCGCCCGGGTGTACGCGAAGTCGAAGTCAGTAGCGCGCGGCATATCCGCCAGTGTGAACACCTGGCCCTGGGCCCAGTAAGTCATGCCTCGATAGATCGTGGATATGTCACGAAGAAGCGACCAGGCGTCAGCCTTGCTCTGCAGGTTCAGGTTGCAGATGAAGCGCGGCTCTTGGCCGCTCTTCCCGTCCGGCACCAGTTGATCGCAGTAGTGCGAGATGCGATACAGCTCCCACTTGTCCACCATCCAAGGCTTGATGCGCCGGCCAAGGCCGAAGCGGTCGGCCGTGGTGATGTCGTAGGTCATCCAGACGGCGTTGTCAGTCCACGCCTGCTTGAACGTGCCGTCCCAGACGCCGGAGTAAGTGCGCGACACAGGCTCGTAGTTGCTCGGCACCTGCATCTTCTTCAGCTTGGTCTCGACCGTGACGGCCGGAATGCTGCGGAACTGCTCGGCGGAAAACTCAATGTAGAGCAGCGCGGTGTTTGGGTATCGAACCTTCGCATCGATGACCTCAGTGAAGCCTGAGATCTGCATCGTGTCGGAGATTTTGTTGTTGTTCTGGTTTGTGGTCATCCGCGTGATACGCATCAACCAGCCGGTGGCTGCCGTGGGAAGATCAATGCGGCGCGTGCGCTCGGAAAGGCTGGTGGTCTTTCCATCGACCGCTTCACTAAGCACCTGCTGGTAGGCGCCGCCGTCGATGGCCAACTCAATTTTGTACTAAATCCGGTAACCGTAAATGTTGCCGCTGGCGTCCACAGACTGAAGTGCCGGCCAGGCGAAGCGCACGCGAACAGCAGAGAGCTGCGTGTTGTTGATAGCGCGAACCCATGGCGTCCCGCTGCGCAGCTCGGTACTGATGGTAGTCTCGTTCTCGATCGAGGGGATGCCCTGGATATAGCTCTGATCAACCGCTCCAGTGCGCCACTCCCACTTCACGTTCGGGAAGTTCATGTTTCCCTGGGGATCTTGCAGCGGGGTGTTGTCGAGAAAGATATCGCCCGCGGTAGGCGTGCCTTCGAATTCACCTTCGCCGATCGCGATTAGCATTTTGGCAATGGCGATAGAGCGCAGGCTGTCAGGGGCCTCAGTGGGCGTTTTTTGGCTTCTCGGAGCCACCCTTGGCGCCGTAAATATCGAGCTTCTGTGCTGCGCCCATGCTTTTCTCCAGGCAATAAAAAGGCCCGCCGAAGCGAGCCTTTGATGAAGTGGTGCGGACTATAAGCATCCTTGCAGCGCGGCCAATCGCTTATTCGCAATCCAGTTTCCGACCACCACGTAATACTTCGCTTCGGCGCCGGAGCCTTTAGGCTGAATGTCAACGAAGTACTGGGACCCCTCGGTGAACACCGTGTAACCAGTATCGCGGCCAGGCTGAAGAGTTGCGCCAGGCGTACCGCCGAATATCGACTGTTTCTGCCATTCGTACTGGACATATTTAGCCAGCGCCGCGTCCGTTTTTTTTGGAAGTGAGAACCTTGTACGGGCCAGATTGGCGAGCCTCGTTCATGGTTGGCGCGATACACCCCGCCAGCATCGCTACCAGCGCCGCCGCTATCAAAATCCGCATGTCGTTGCTTCTTTGGTTTGGCGGGACTGTAGCATTTTCGGCTTAAAAATCTCTCAGGCGGTGACTTTTTCCAATGCGTCGTCGAAGCTGAAAATTGATGAATAATAGGTGGCACATCTACATTTTTTGGGGGTAAATCCGTTTTCTTGGCTTTCAATCAATGTTTCAAAGCATCACATTGCGCACGCAGGTCTCTGTCGGAGATCGAACCGCAACTACCGTTGTTAGTTTTCGCGTTACACAGATAGCGCTGATCACTGTCGTCAATGCTGTTGCAGCTGCCTCCGTTGGTTTCAGCATTGCAGGCATAGCGTAGGTCGCGGTCGGAGATTGAGTTGCAGCTTCCATGGTTGGTCTTGGCATTGCAGTAATAACGCTGATCACTGTCGCTGATGCTATTGCAACTACTCCCATTGATTTCCGCGTTACAGGTATAGCGCAGGTCGCTCGCGGAGATCGAGTTGCAACTACCATGGCCTTCCTTAGCTCGGCAGTAAGCGCGCTGGTCCGAATCGCCAATGCTGTCGCAGCCAGCAAAGGCATAGCCGCTAATCATCAGCAGCAGTACACAAATCAATCTCATCGCTTTCTTCCTTGCTTTGCCGGGAATCCACCCGGTATCTTCGGCACGCTGGCGCTCTGCCCAGGCACATGTCAAATTGACACTATCACAAGAAAAAGTTCCCTTGCATCTTCAGCAGTCTACCCGCTGTCCAGGCATCCAGCGTGGATGGAATGTCAGTAACCGGGTTGATCCTCACTCCCAGCCGCGGTCCTTATAGGAAGTTTTGTCCTGCTCAGGAACGTCAGTTGTGTAATCTCCCCAGCCCATGTACGAATAGTATTTGCTCATCGCTTCAAAATGGCTGGAAGCTTCGACCTGCAAAGTAAGTAAACGCCGGTCAGTTTGAAACCCGCATCACTTTCGTGGAAATAGACGTCTCAAAACTATCGAAAGAGCCGCGGCTATGAAGGAAGCAGCGATGTTCGAAGATGAGTGAATCACGCGAAGAAAATCACCGAATGTCGCCGTCTCCGAATCAGCTTTCAGAAGAAATAACACGATGAAGCCAACATAGCAGCCTAGAGCACATCCCAAAAAAACCTTCATCTCAGAGCGCGCAAACGCTATGGAGCGTTGAGTTAACAAAGCACCAATGTGGGCGGCGCTTCTTAGCGACTCGTTGAAATTCATAGGCTGGTTCCTTCCATTGATTATTGGCTAACCAATAGTAAATCAACGCAAACCAAACCCCAATCCCCCTACATACATGCCGGTGAGCGGCGGGCGAGGTATGCCTATGTCCGAAAGAATCCCATGTAGCGAGTACGACGCCGAGAAGATCCGCTGCAAGAGCGGTTTCCCTGTCCTTCATTCGATATGCCATGGCGGCCCGCCTGGGTGCCCGACCTGCGGAGTTCCAGGAACCGCCCCTAATGTGCATGCGTGAAGACCTTCCCGCGCACTTGACTCGCCCCGACGGCATGCCTCTCGGCTGGCCGAACAAATAACCACCTTCAGCCGCCCAGCGCGGCAAGGACACCCCATGTTCGCAATAAAACTCACCCTGCTCATTGTGGGCATAACGCTGTACGTGTCCGGCACCGTCTGCTGGATCTTCTGGATCGCACCCGAACTGGTCATGGACGGAGAGACGTCCGACCTTCTCTACGCATTCGGCGGAACCTGCGCCTGGATGCTGTTCACCTTCGGCATGATCGTTCACATCATCAAGACAGCGCGGCCGGCAGCGGGCGGCGGGAGGTAGTTATGGCAGCAGCAGAGCAGATACCCGTCGAGTACCTGTCCGACAAAATCGCGGAGATGGTCGGGACAACGCGGCGCGCGCTCCAGGGCAAGCGCCAGCGCAATATCAACCCGAAAGGGGTATGGAGCGAAATTGACGGCCAGATTTACTACAGCATCAGGAGATATGAGGCGTGGCTAGAAAGCCTATGGGATTGCCCGCCGGAGTTGAATTCGCAGGCCAATCAGTCCGCATTCGCTTCACCTGGCAGTTCAGGCGCTGCGAGACCCTCGCCTACACCCAAACGCCAAAAGGCATTAAAGCGGCAGCAGATCTACGCGCTACAGTAATAAGCCTGATCAAACACGGCGTAATGGACGACAAGCGTTACGCCGAGCTTTTCCCGAACTCGACATATTCCACCTACTCCGCGACTCCGTTGTTTGGCGAGTATGCCTAGACCTGACTCGACAGCCGTGAAGTGGTCGGGGGCACCCGGAAAAACTATCGAATCTCCCTCAACCTTTACTGGATGCCGCACCTTGCGCTGCTTCCGATCGATCAGATCACATCAGCAATGCTTCGGAAAATAGCTGGAGAGACGCCGTGGAAGTCGTCGACGGTGAAGCGCTCGGCGATCCAGCGGCTGCACACGATGTTCGAGTGCGCCGTGAACGATGAGCTGATAACCAGGAACCCGGTCGGCTCAATTGAACTGCCGGTGAAGGCAAAGAAACCGGTGGAGCCTTTCACAGTAGCGGAGGCGGATTTGATCATAGGGCACCAGTACGAGGTGCTGACCGGATCAATGCAGGTCTACGCGGCCTACTTTGAGTTCGCGTTTTACACCGGCATGCGGCCTGGGGAGATAGCGGCGTTGCGCTGGGATGAGGTGGATACGGAGTGGCGGGTGGCAAACGTGTGCAGAATCGTGGCTGACTACAAAATCGAGGAGCGCACGAAAACCCGCGAAGCGCGGCGAGTTATGCTGAATAGCAGGGCGTTGAATGCCGTTGAGGTGGCCAAAGGTGTGGCCGAGTTGAGGGCGAAACAAAGCCGGCGGCAGCATAGACAATCGCCGTACGTTTTCCCGCCGACCAAGAACTTCGAGTTCATTCAGCAAGCCAGCGTGACCGACAAGCACTTCAAGGCGGCGCTGGTCGCGTTGAAGATCCGGGCGAGACGGCAATACAACTGCCGCCATACTTACGCTACCATGTGCTTAATGGCAGGCATGAACCTTGGGTTCATTGCTAATCAGCTCGGTCACAGCGTGCAAATGCTGCTGACGACTTACGCCCGATGGATCAACTCCAGTGAAGACTGGAGTGAAGTTGGGAAGCTTGAGCAAAGCCTGATTGGTACAAAATTGGTACAGACATAAACCGTACCCCTCTAGAACCCATACGGAATACAGCTCTGTGACATTGGAACAGAATTACACCGCGATCCTCGGCCAACTCGGCGAGGACGTTTCCCGCGAGGGCCTGCTCGACACGCCCAAGCGTGCCGCCAAGGCGATGCAATACCTTTGCCGCGGTTATGAACAGACGCTCGAAGAAGTCACCAACGGTGCCTTGTTCAGTTCCGACAACAGCGAAATGGTGCTGGTCAAGGACATCGAGTTGTACTCGCTGTGCGAACACCACCTGCTGCCGTTCATCGGCAAGGCCCATGTGGCCTATATCCCGAGCGGCAAGGTGTTGGGCCTGTCCAAAGTGGCGCGGATCGTCGATATGTATGCGCGTCGCCTGCAGATCCAGGAAAACCTCAGCCGCCAGATTGCCGATGCCGTGCTGCAGGTGACCGGCGCACTGGGCGTGGCGGTGGTGATCGAGGCCAAGCACATGTGCATGATGATGCGCGGCGTGGAGAAGCAGAATTCGTCGATGATCACTTCGGTGATGCTCGGTGAATTCCGCGAAAACGCAGCCACCCGCAGCGAATTTCTCAGCCTGATCAAGTAAGCAGCTGCGTAGGAAAAGACCGGCGTTCATCGCCGGTTTTTTTTTCGCCTGCACAAATCAGGTAAGCTGCGGCCCCTTCTGTGTTGGGCAAGAGGTTTCAGCCATGTTCGTCAAAGCACTTCGAGTGGGCCTCGGCCACGTCATCATCGCGGGCGATTTACTGACCCGTCCCCGTAAAAAGCAGCGCCCCGCCGAGCAACAGGCACAGGTCAACGAAGCGGCCAAGGGCCTGACCCTGTATCAGTTCCACGCCTGCCCGTTCTGCGTGAAGACCCGCCGCACTCTGCATCGCCTGAATGTGCCGGTAGCGCTGAAGGACGCGAAGAACAATGAGCAGGACCGTCAGACCCTGCTGGAGCAAGGCGGCAAGATCAAGGTGCCGTGCCTGCGTATCGAAGAAAACGGCCAGACCACCTGGATGTACGACTCCAAGGTGATCATCGATTACCTGGATAAACGCTTCGCCGCCGTCTGACAGACTTATCGCCCTTTTGCCGGGGTGAGCTCCAGATCCAGCAGCGCCGAGCCTAGACACTTGCCATGGGCATCCAGGGCCAGCGAGCGGGTTACGCCGCCGCGCAGTATCCCCGGCAGCACGAAGTTCAGCGCGTGCACATGGGGCAGTTCATAGCGCCGCACCGGTGCCGCGCCCGGGCCGAGCAACCCGGCGAAAAACTCGGCGACCCGTTCGGCGGTGAGCTGTTCGCACAGCCTTGGGTAATCCTCGGCGCGGTAAGCAATGATCGAGATATTCGACGTATCGCCCTTATCGCCGGTACGGGAATGGGCCAGTGTGTGCAGTTTCATGCCTGAATCCTCGGGTTGACCGCATCACGGGGCAGCAGCAACGAGGCCACCGCCACCACCTGGCGTAGGCTTTTGCTGGCACCGCCGCCGCCGGACGGGCCGTTGGTGTACAGGGTTTCCACCTCGTTGCCGATGCGCACGGCGTCGCTACGCTCTTCACAGCGGGCGGCGACGCGCAGGCGCACTTCCCAGGGCTCCACGCTATTGCGCGGACCGTGCAGCGAGTCGATACCGATCAGTTCGGCGCGTACCTCCTGCATCTTCACTCCCATCAATTCAAGACGCTTGAGCACCACATCCCGCGCCAACTGCGCCCGTGCGACAGCGCCGGGGCCGCCGTAGGACATCTGCCCTTCCCCGATCCAGCCATCCAGATAGCCCACGCTGACCTTCAACTGCGACGGGCGCCCACGGCCATCGGCGCCTTGGGCCCGAACGCGATCCACACCCTCGTCGACAAAGCTCACCTGGGAAAAGTCCGCAATCACGTCGGGGGTGAGATAGGCCGCCGGGTCATGCACCTCATAGATCAATTGCTCGGTGCAAGTGGCGCGGCTGACCCGCCCACCGGAACCCGCAACCTTGGTGATCACCGCGCTGCCCTCGGCATCGATCTCGGCCAAAGGGAAGCCGAGCCGCGCCAGATCCTCCACGTCCTTGAACCCCGGATCGGCGAAATAGCCGCCGCTGACCTGTCCTGCACATTCGAGCAAGTGCCCCACCAAGGTGCCCCGGCCCAGGCGCGGCCAATCGTCCGCGGCCCAGCCGAATTCAAACATCTGCGGCGCAAGGAACAACGACGGGTCGGCCACGCGCCCAGTGATCACCACATCGGCCTCGGCGCGCAGGGCCTCCAGGATCCCATCGACACCCAGGTAGGCGTTCGCCGAGATCACTCGCGCGCCGAGTGAGGCAAGGGTCTGGCCGTTATCCAGCACCTGCTCGGGCGTAGCAGCGGCAATACGTCGTCGCCGACCACCGCCACGACCTTGAGGTCCAGGCCCAGTTCCGCGGCGATGCACCGTACGTGTTCGGCCGCCGACAGCGGGTTGGCCGCGCCCATATTGGTGATCACCCGCAAACGCCGGCGCCCCGGCTGCGCGCCGACAAACGGCAGCGCACGGCGCATGCGCTCGCCCAGCAGCGGGTCGTAGCCACCCTTGGGATCGCTGATGCGCGCTTGTTGGGCCAGGGCGATGGTGCGTTCGGCCAGGCATTCGAAAACCAGGTAATCCAAGTCGCCGTGCTCGGCCAATTCCACGGCCGGTTCGATGCGGTCGCCGGAATAGCCGGCGCCGGAACCGATGCGCAAGGTGTTCATGTCAGATCACTCCCAAAAGCAACGCGGTCAGGGTCATCAACACTGACGCGGCAAACAGAAACGGAATAGTGAAGCGCTGGTGATCGGCCAGTTCGATCTTGCACAGGCCCACCAATAGGAAGGTCGCCGGGGTCAGCGGGCTGACCGGGAAACCGGTGGTGTGCACGCCCAGCAGCGAGGCCTGGGCCACTTGCAGGGGGTCCACGCCGAGGGCCTTGCCGACTTCGGCGATCACCGGCATCACGCCGAAATAGTAGGAATCGGGGTCGAACAGCATGCTCAGGGGCATGGATATAAAGCCCACCACCGCCGGGATTAGCTTGCCGTGGCCCGCCGGAATCTGCGCCACCGCCACTTCGGCGATGGCCTTGAGCATGCCGGTGCCCTGCATGATGCCGGTGAACACCCCGGCGGCGAGCAGGATACTGGCCATGGTCAAGGCGGTTTTTGCATGGGCGTCGATGCGCGCACGCTGGGCGTCCACGTTCGGGTAATTGATGCACAGCGCCACGACGGTGCCGAGCATGAACATCACCACCGGGTCGACCCAACCGGCAATCATCACCACCATCACCAGCACGGTCAGGATCAGGTTGAGCCAGAACAGCCGTGGGCGCCGCAGCTTGAGGTCGTCCTCGCTGAGTACGCGTTGCGGCACGGCGTCTACCGTAGAACCGGCGCCCAGGCCCAGACGTTTTTCTTCGCGCCGGCCCAGCCACCAGGCGCAGGCGAACACAAAGATCAGCCCCACGATCTGCACGGGAATCAGCGGTTGGAACAGGTCCGCCACCGGCACATGCAGCGCGGCCGAAGAGCGCAGTACCGGGCCGGTCCACGGCAAAAAGTTGACCCCGGCGGCCATGGCGCACACACACGCGAGGATGCGTTTGTCGATGCCCAGCCGCGTGTAGAGCGGCAACATCGCCGGCACCGTCACCAGGAAGGTCACCGCACCGGAGCCGTCCAGGTGCACCAGCAGCGCCAGGGTCGCGGTGCCGACGACAATCCGTGTAGGGCGCGTGCCCACCGTGCGCAGGATGCGGTCAATGATGGGGTCGAGCATGCCTGCGTCGGTCATGATCCCGAAAAACAGGATGGCAAACACAAACATCCCCACAACAGGCGCGACGTTCTTGATTCCGGTGATGATGAAGGCACTGGTTTGCAGGCCGAACCCGCCGAGCAGCGCGGCGATGATCGGCAAGGCGATCAGGGCCACCAGTGGCGAGAGGCGTTTGCTCATGACGGCAATGAGCAGGCACAGGATGGTAATGACACCCAGGGTAGCGAGCATGGGGACTCCAGAGCGGCCTTTGCTGGCCGGTTATTGTTTTCCACGGAGTATTGGAAGCGCGGTAGTCTTTGTAAATTGGAATATTCAGCCCGGCATGTTCGGAAAAACAAAACGATGAAAAATTCGATCCAGCATATCCAAGCGTTTCTCACCGTCGCGCGCACCGGCAGCTTTACCAAGGCCGCCAGCGAAATGAACCTCTCGCCGTCGGCGCTCACCGTACAAGTGCAGCAACTGGAAGAGTGGCTGGGCATCGCTCTGCTCGACCGCAGCCCGCGCCACGTCAGCCTCACCCCAGCCGGCCAGGAAGCTCGCGGCCCGATGGAAAAACTGCTGCTGGACCTGGATAACATTGTCACCGGCTCGCGCGACCTCGCCGCGTTGCGCCGGGGCGTGGTGACCATTGCCGCCCTGCCCTCGGTGTGCGCCGGTAGCCTGCCCCCGGCGCTGCGTCTGTTCCGCGAACGCTTTGCCGGGATCGATGTGCGCCTGCACGACGTGGTGGCCCATCGCATTCATGCGCAGGTGCGCGCCGGCGACGTGGACTTTGGCATCGGCGTGCGGGCGCGATTAAGCCATGGCCTGGATTTCGTGCCGGTACTCAATGACCGCCTGTGTGCGTTTGTGCCGCTGTCTCATCCCTTCGCGGCTTTGCCACGCTTGTCCCTGGAGCAACTGGCGGACCAGCCGATCATCCTCACCGGCCGCGACAGCAGTGTGCGCGAGCAGGTGGACGCGCTGTTCGACCAGACGCGGCTGAGCATGACGGCCGGCATGGAGGCTAACTACATGTCGACGGTGCTGGCCTTGGTGCGTCAAGGGTTGGGGATCAGTGTGTTGCCGGAATCGGCGGCGGACAGTTTGGAGGGGTTACAGCGGATCGCCATCGATCATCCCGGGGTAAGCCGGGAGATCGGCCTGATCAGTCGCAGCGGCACAACGCTGAGCCCGGCGGCGCAGCGCTGTTTCGACCTGCTGAGCGATGAGTTATCTGACACGTCATCGAACTGAATGGAGTGATCAGTCCAGCATCGCCACATGCTTGGGATGACTGGCTACCCGTGCCAGCCAGGCCTGCACCGCCGGGTACGGCGCCAGATCGAAGCCGCCTTCGTGGGCCACATGGGTGTAGGCATACAGCGCGATATCGGCAATCGAATACTGCTCGCCCACCAGATATGGCGTGGCTTGCAGTTGGCGTTCCATCACCCGCAGCGCCTTGTAGCCGCCCTTATGGGTGGTTTTGTATTCCTCCAAGCGATCTTCCGGCATGTTCAGGTAGTACTGGATAAACCGCGCCACGGCGATGTAAGGCTCGTGGCTGTACTGCTCGAAGAACTGCCATTGCAGCACCTGGGTGCGCAAGCGCGGCTCGGTGGGCAGAAACTCACTGCCGTCGGCGAGGAAGTTGAGGATCGCGTTGGATTCCCACAGGCAGGTGCCGTCTTCCAGTTCCAGCACCGGGATTTTGCCGTTGGGGTTCTTGGCCAGGAATTCGGCGGTCTGGGTGTCGCCGTTGAGGATGTCGACATTCACCCATTCATACGGGATACCCAGCAGGTTGAGCATCAGTTTGACTTTGTAGCAGTTGCCCGAGCGGTAATCGCCATAAACCTTGTACATGGGGTTCCCCTTATGCCGCTTGTGCGTGCTGTGCTTGACGGATCACGGCGGCCAGACGCATCAGACCTTCGTCCAGGCGGGACGGGTCGATATGGCTGAAATTGAGCCGCAGTGAGCCCAGGTGCTGGTCCGGCTCGGAAAAGAACGGTTCGCCGGGCATAAAGGCGACGTTCTGAGCGAGCGCGGGCGCCAACAAAGTGCGGGTATCGAGCGGCTGTTTCAAGGTCAGCCAGAAGAATAATCCGCCCTGGGGCACCTGCCAGTCAGCGAGTTCGCTGAAATGCCGTTCCAGTGCGGCCTGAAACCCATCGCGGCGCTCGCGGTAAAAACGGCGCAGTTCAGCCAGGTGCTGCTGATAATTCGGCGTGCCGATCCACTGCATCGCCTGCCACTGGCCCACGCGATTGGTGTGCAGATCCGCCGATTGCTTAAGCTTGAGCAGGTGCGGGAACAGGTCGGGGCTGGCAATCAGGTAACCGACGCGCAGGCCCGGCAGCAGGGTTTTGGACACGGTGCCGGTGTAGATCCAACTGGCCTTGTGCAGGCGGCTGACGATGGGCCGCGCGCTGGCGCCGTCGAAGGTCAGTTCGCGGTAGGGTTCGTCTTCGATCAGGGTCACGCCGAATTCGTCGAGCAACGCGGCGACAGCATCGCGCTTGGCCTCGCTATAGCGCACCGCCGACGGGTTCTGGAAGGTGGGATCAAGTAGATGAACGCCGGGCGATGACGCTCAAGCTTGGCGCGCAACGCAGCCAGGTCGGGGCCGTCGTCCTCCAGGGGCACAGTGAGGCAATCGGCGCCGAACAGCTGGAAGATCTGCAACGCGGCCAGGTAGGTCGGGCCTTCGAGCAGGATGGGCGTGCCTTGATCGATATACAGCTTGGCCGCCAGGTCCAGGGTCTGCTGGGACCCGCTGACCACCAGCACCTGGCTGGCCTGGCACGGCACGCCCAGGGCGCGCGCGTCGGCAGCCAGCAATTCACGCAACTGTGGCTCGCCTTCGCTCATGCCGTATTGGCCGATGTTCAATGGCATGTCATCCCAGTTCAACGCCGGCAGCATGCTTTCGGCCGGCAGCCCGCCGGCGAACGACATCACTTCCGGGCGCTGCGCCGCGGCGAGGATTTCACGGATCAAGGAGCTTTTAAGGCGCGTAACACGTTCGGAGAAGGCCATAAGGTCACCGCTGGCGAAGACTGTGGGAAATACGTCAAACTGGTTGACCGAAATTACGACAGCTCACCTGGATACGTCAACATGCTTGACCTTAAAAACCCAAACAGCCAGCAGCAAGCCATGGAAGCGTTTTTCTTCGGCTACCAGGCGTTCACCGCCAAGGCCGATGAAATGCTCGAACGTCGCGGCCTGAGCCGGGTACATCAGCGCATTGTGTTTTTTATCGCCCGCTACCCGGCCCTGAGCGTGACGCAGTTGCTGGCATTGCTAGGGGTGAGCAAGCAGGCGCTGAACATGCCGTTGCGCCAACTGCAGGAAATGCACTTGGTGAGCAGCGTGGCGTCGCAGACCGATAAGCGCAAACGCCTGCTGGAGCTCAGCGAAGACGGTCGACGGTTCGAACAATCCCTGCGCCGCGAGCAGGTGAAGTTGCTGCAGCGCGCCTTCAGTGAAGCCGGTGAAGAGGCGGTGAAAGGCTGGCTGGCGGTGAATATGGCGCTGAGCGCAAAAAACTAGAGGTTTGCCTTTCATCCCTTTCGCACACAAAATGGAAAACATTATTTGCTTTCTTTGTATACAAAAGCATAATTCGCTTCGTGCGAGTTCCTGACCTATCAGTCAACAAAACCCGCCGGTAACCTCACAGCGCCCTGCGCTGGCCATAACAATAAAATGCTTGAGGAGTACTCGCTGTGGATAGCCGCAAATCCGAAGCCCCTACGCTGGACCTGTCACCCGCCTCCCAAGGCGGTTGGCTGGAACGCCTGTTCAAACTGCGCATGCATGGCACCACAGTGAAGACCGAGCTGATCGCCGGCCTCACCACCTTTATCACCATGGCCTACATCATTTTCGTCAACCCCAACATCATGGCCGATGCCGGCATCGATCACGGTGCGGCCTTTGTCGCCACCTGCATCGCCGCCGCCCTCGGTTGCCTGCTGATGGGCCTGTACGCCAACTGGCCGGTGGGCCTGGCGCCGGGCATGGGCCTGAATGCGTTTTTCACCTACACCGTGGTCGGCACCATGGGCTATCACTGGGAAACCGCCCTGGGTGCGGTGTTTATCTCCGGGGTGCTGTTTATGCTGCTGACGCTGTCGCGCATCCGTGAGTGGCTGCTCAACAGCATCCCGGTCAGCCTGCGGCATGCCATGGGCGCCGGTGTCGGTCTGTTTCTTGGGGTGATCGGCCTGAAAACCGCCGGCATCATCGTCGACAGCCCGGCCACCCTGATCAAGCTCGGGTCGCTGCACGAGCCGGCACCGCTGCTGGCGGCGGTGTGCTTTTTGCTGATTGCGATCCTCAGCTACCACCGCGTGTTCGGCGCGATTCTGATCAGCATCATTGCCGTGACCCTGGCCGGTTGGGGCCTGGGCCTGGTGCATTACAACGGCATCCTGTCCACCCCGCCGAGCCTGGCGCCGACCTGGATGGCGATGGACGTCAAAGGCGTATTCAACGTCAGCATGATCAGCGTGGTGTTCGCCTTTCTGTTTGTGCACATGTTCGACACCGCGGGCACCTTGATGGGCGTCGCGCAACGGGCCGGGCTGGTGAATGCCGACGGCAAGATCGATAACCTGTCCCGCGCCCTCAAGGCCGACAGCGCCTCCAGCGTGTTTGGGGCCATGGTCGGTGTGCCGCCAGTGACCAGTTACGTGGAAAGCGCTGCCGGCGTGGCCGCCGGTGGGCGCACCGGATTGACCGCCGTGACCGTGGGCGTGCTGTTTGTGGCGGCGATGTTTTTTGCGCCACTGGCCGGCATGATTCCGGCCTACGCCACGGCCGGCGCGCTGATCTATGTCGCGATGCTGATGATGGCAAGCATGGCCCATATCAACTGGGACGAAGCCACCGACAGCATCCCGGCGATTGTCACGGCGATCATGATGCCGCTGACGTTTTCTGTGGCCGACGGCATCGCCCTGGGCTTTATCACGTATGTGGCACTCAAGGCCGGCACCGGCAAATACCGTGAGATATCCATCAGCCTGTGGGTGCTGTGCGCGATTTTCATCGCCAAATTCGTTTTCCTGTAACCCAGGCAAACGGCGATAACCGCCTCACCTTCGGGTGGGGCTTTTGCATGAAGGGAGGAATGTAATGAGCGTGGAAACCTGGCTGCTGTTCACCGGCGCTGCCTTGATCGTGATCCTGATTCCAGGCCCGCTGTCACTGCTGATGATCAGCAACAGCCTCAACTACGGCCTGCGCCGCTCGTATCCGGCGTTTCTGGGCGGGGTGTTCGCCTCGATCTGCCTGCTCAGTGCCTCGGCGCTGGGTCTGGGGGCGCTGCTGCTGGCGTCCGAGCAATTGTTCAGCGCATTGAAAATCGTCGGCGCGCTGTACCTGTTCTACCTGGCCTGGCAAAGCTGGCAGCAATCGCGCCTGCCGTCCCAAGGCGCGGTGGTGCCGGACGCGGTGCCGGTGCCGCGTTTTCGCGCGTTGTTCGGGCGAGCCTTTGTGCTGGGCGCCAGCAACCCCAAGGACATCCTGTTTTTCGCCGCCTTCCTGCCGCAGTTTCTTAGCAGCCAGCAGGCGTTCCTGCCGCAATTGCTGATCATGATCGCCACCTGGACCGTACTCGACTTGCTCTGCAAGCTGGCCTACGGCCTCGGCGCCCATGGCGCGGCGCGCTACCTGCGCACCGGCAAGGGCCAGAGCTGGTTCAACCGCTTCAGCGCCGGGCTGTTTGGCGGTGCCGGCGCGGTCTCCCTGCTCAAGGGCTAGTAAGCTGAGGCTTGATGAAATACACGGTGGGGGCAAGGTTGCCTTTGACCGGCCACTGAATGCCCCCACCATCGTCACCAAGCGCTCGCTGCCCATTGCATCGTTGACCAGACGATGCGCCTCTGACGTCGGATGAAGGGTCAGCTGTTTGGCGACCGATTCCTTCGACAACCTGGGAACGGCTGCAACGCTGCCTGATTCAAGCCATTGGGTCGACAGGTAATACACGTTGTCGGAGCGCTCATGGGTACACACCCACACGAAATGCTCCCGCCCGCCATGGGTTTTCTTCATCGACCTGAGCACAAAGCCTTGTGCCTCCAACACTTGTCTGATTGCGGCCTGCTGCGCCTGGCCTCGCTCCCGCAAGAGCACATCCTTTGCCTGCTTCTTCTGCAACACACCGAGCGACGCGGAAACAGGCGCCTTGAGTGACGCCGCCAAGGGGGTGGGCGGCTGGAAATCCACGCGCGAGAAGCCAGGCGCCTTGCCTTCGAACCCAATGAAAAAGGCGTGTTTGCCCGAGGGTTCGGCCGGGCGCAGGAGTTTGAACAGGTCGTCGGTCTGGCCCCCGGCCGCAATCCAGCCGTCCAGGGTTGCGCGCACGTTCAACAGGTGCGTGGCCGACGCCGTGCGGCCGGTGTCCGCCAGTTCGATCAAGCGCTGGCCGGCGAAACGTCGGCTGGCCAGGGTCATGCCGGGAAACACCTGGGCCACGGATTGCTCCAGCGGGCGGTCGAACAACGGGCGATGCAGTTGCCAACGCTTTTCGGCGTTCAGGGTCGCCGGAATCGGTTGCTCGTGGAGCTGGCTGTTGAGCCAACGCTCGATATCGTCGACAGCCCGAGAGAAAAGTGGGTTGTCTTTCGTCAGGAAAATAATCTGGTCGAGGGGCGCGTTGCTGCCCTGGGGCAGCAACCGGTAGTAGTGGCCGTCGATCCTGACTACGTAGTAGTTACGCTCCTGCAACGACGGTGAAGAAGAAACCGACCTGAACGGCAGATGGGGCAACGCGACTTCAGGCTGCATCGGCACCAGAAACACCCCATGCCCAGACGGCGCTTCCGGCAACTGCGCAACGATATTGGCATGCCAATCGCGCCACTCCACCTGAGAGCCCGGCGATTGACGCACGGCGGTTTCGGTGGCGCCGCGCGCCGGTGGCGACCAGGCGACCGGCGTGTCAGACCGCCACGGATTGAGCACCCCAGAGCTGGGGCCGGCCACCGGAGCGTCCGCACCCAGCAGCCATTCACCGGGCGCGTGAATCGTCAGGATCAGTTCATCCTGGCCCGGCGCGTCCTGGTTTCTCAGGCGCAAAAACTGCTCGTCGCCGCGTCGGTAAACCGGGTAACGGTCCTCGCCTACCAACATGAATGGCTCACCGTGTTTGACGTACAGGCCTTTTTCGCCGGGCCCACTGAGCGGCACGGCGTCGGCTGGCACGCCCGGTTTCTTGAATCGCTCCAGCAGTTTGAGCTGACCAGCGGGAGAAGCCGACCGGCCCAGCCGAGGCAACCGGCCAACCTCGACGAGCGTGGTGCGATGCAGGCGGTTCAGACCTATCCCCATGGAGCGTAGCGGTACGCCCTTGCGCGCTTTTGGCCCAGGCATAACGCTCAGTATCAGATCCACCAGCAGGAATACCGCGCCAAATGCCACATCCACCGCATCCCGTGGGTCACCGCTATGGTGATAACGCCGTGCCGCCAACAACACCTCGTAGAGCTGGTTCACCAAGCCGAACCAGGGCACGAAAAGCGACAGCAATGCCCGGTCGCGGCGGTCTTTTTCCGCTTGCAAGCGTTGGGTGCGGTACTTTTCCAGGGTTTTACCGGAGTGGCTGCCGGCCTGGGCCTGACGATGCAGTTCAAGCACCCGCGCCTGGTACAACAGGGCCTGGGCATCGCACTGGGAGGTGGGCACCAATGCCAACCAGTTCAAGGGATCGCTGGCGATCTGCTCAAGGGTCTGCGCTTCGGCTTCCGCGGCCAGCGCCGTCGGCTCCTGATGCTTGACACTGAACGAGCGCACAAACTCGGCGCCGCGCCAGAGCCCTTGCAACATGACGTACCCCGGCAACAGATACACCGCCTGGAACTGCGGCGGCTGCGCGCAGGCTTCGTCAGGCGTGTGCGCGATGGCTTCGAATGCCCAGCCGGGTGCGATGTGCCGCGCCAAGGCTTTGGTATTAGGCGGTACTGCGCCAATGCGATTCAGATATTCCCGCGCCAGTTGCAGGCTGCTGTGCTCACTGATGGCATTGCCATCCGGCGCAGCGGGCCAGTAAACCACGCAGGCTTGGGACAGCAGGTCGTGAATCACCACGATGCCGGCAATGTAGCGATCGTGCTGCAACGTGTGACCCACCAGATGCACCACATACAGTTGCAGGTGAAAGCCCTGCTGGCGCAAGTCGTTCGGCGTGCGCGCCGCCATGGCCAGGCTGAACAGGCGCTGAGCGCTGGGCGTCAGCCCCTGTTGAGTCGCCGAATACAGGTGCGCGTCAGCGCCTGTGACCAGCGCGCGCCTGAGCAAGGTGGGCACGCGCCCCT
The DNA here is from genome assembly GCA_027943415.1 of Closterium sp. NIES-67. Classification (NCBI taxonomy): domain Eukaryota; kingdom Viridiplantae; phylum Streptophyta; class Zygnematophyceae; order Desmidiales; family Closteriaceae; genus Closterium; species Closterium sp. NIES-67. The sequence continues at coordinate 40,446 of BQMB01000756.1, forward strand.
CAGTCAAGCGCCGTGGCGCCTCGTCGCGCGGGTAAAACACTCCATTGATCAGCGCCTCATACTGACCGCCGATATCCAGCGAGGAGACCATGGCGATCAGGTAGGGCGGACTCAGCAGCCCCTTCCATTCGGGCTTCAGGTACTGCGCATATTTAAATCGCCACCAAGTGGGCAACATCTGGGGATCGAGGTTATGCAGCGCCAGTTGCAGCAAAGTGAACTGAGTGCGCCCGGTGCTGGGAGTGAGGATTTCCTTGCGATCGCCCACACTGCAGGTGGCATCTGCACTACAGAAACGACCGTCGACATGGTCGGGCATTTCGATAAACGGCGTGTCGATGTCCACCGCCGGAGGGAGGCCGTCCTCGCGTAAACGGGCAATAAGTACGCGGCGGGCGAAGCTGGGCAAATCCGGCAGGCACTGTTCCATACGTGCCTGCAGGGCAAAAGTGCTGCTCAGGTAGTGGCCTTGCAGGCGTTTGAATCGGTCGAGCTGCGCGGCCGACGCCTCTTTCAGCCACGCCGGCAGTGTGGGCTGCGCGCCCATCGCCTGGCGCACCAGATCGACATGGGCCCGCGCCCGCCCCCGCGCTGCGCTGGCCGGAGCCGTGAGCTGCTGCGCCAGCTCTTGGGCCAGCAACAGACCGCTCAGGTGCACATCGCTGACTTCACTGAATACCGGGGGAGTGCGCCCGATCCCTCGGTACACGCGCATATAACCCTTGAGCAGCCGCTTGAGCGCGAACAGCAGCGGGTCGCCGTCGATGGGGGCATAGCTGACGGCCAGAGTCTGCCCGGCCACCGCTGCGCGCACCGCACCACGGTGCTGACGATCGACGTACTGCCACATCAGTGAGGCGTCACGGCTGGCAAAACTGGCCTTGACCCCCTCGGTCAGCGCGTCGAGACGAACAAAGCTCGCCACCCCACCCTCCTGTCCGAACGCGCACAATAGCACCGGCGCACGTCGCTGCGCATCGTCGAGGGCCGCCGCCTCGGTCACCACAAACAGACTATGCAGCGGCTCGCCGCCCACTCGCACCGACAACACCCGGGCTTGACTGCCCTCACGCTGACGGGTCAGCGGAGCGTCCAGCACCTCAAGCAGCAGATCGCGATGGGGCGTGCGCAGCAAGCGCAGTCGATGCTGCAACTGAACCTCGTCACGCAGCAGCTCGCGCCAGACAGCGATAAAGCATGCCACCCGCCGGGCCGTACCGTCGGCGCGCGCGGCCCAGAACGCCACGTCGAACAGTTTCAATTGAGCATCGTGCAGCAGCGTGCGCAGGCCGTTAGCGTGACTGTTGAGTTGGTTTTCCAGCGTGACTGATTCCTGCCAGGCCGGGGTGTCCTGGCCGGGGTCGTGGGGGTCCAGCAGCGCAGTCAGGCCCTTCTCATAACGCTTGACCTGCTGCTGCACGGTGTTCAACGCCAGGCCCGGCGCCGTGCTGGCGAAATTGATTTCCTGACGGCGACGCTGCTGGTCCCAGTCCAACAGCTCGCGGCGGATTGGCCCCAGGCGCGACTTGCCGATGCTGTGACGCCGACCCCGCTCGATCTGGGCGAGAAACCGCGCCTTATCGGTCACAGCCGGCCGCCGCGCAGCGGAAAACACCTGCGCAAGGTTGATCGACACGGCACAGGCCAACTCGTTTTCCCATTGCCCGTCGCGAATCGCCAGGGCGCTGAGAGCCAAGGCATCGCCATGCAGCGCCGAGCCGCGAGCCGCTGTCAACGCCATGCCGGGTTGACACAGCTCGTGTCGACGTCGCAACGGCAGGCATTGCCACAGGTCGTCAAATAACGTGCTGCGGATCAGCGCGACCAGGCCGCACTGCAACTGAGCAAAGGACGGATACTCGTAAAAGGGGCGATTCAGCCCCGGCAGATACATTACATGGGGCATGCCCACCGGGTCGCCTTGCCGGTAGAGATGCAACGCACTGGGGATGGGCATCAGTCGCGGCCCCACTCCCGGCCACATCAATTGGCAGGCCTGTACGCTGGCCCACTGCTGCCCCGCACGTTGGCGGGCTTCGGCGGTCGGTGCGTCCACCAGGGCCTGGACCATGACCGCACCAGCGCTGGACAGCTCGTCCAATTGCCGCGCCACCAGCGCCCGGTCGGCGAACAATTGCCTGTGGAGTTCCACCCAGCGCTCCTCGCGGGTCTGCCAGGAACCCGTGGCAAGGGTCTGCCAGTACTCGGTCTGAGCGGTGTTGAGGCGCTCGAACAACTTGAGTGCGACAACTCGCTGCAGTGCTTCCAGCGCTGTGAACGGCAAACGGCGCGTCGGCTCGTCCTTGAGGCTGAGGGCGGTGAATTGATTGATATTGAGCGGCACCGACGGCAGCACGAGCAACTGCAGGGCGCGGTCGGTCAAGCACTCCACCTTGCTCGCGGTGGCCGGCGGCAAGGGTTCGGTGAACAGCAACGTATCCGGGTCCAGATCGAAGGCCTGGCGCAGGGCGGCGCGAATCACTCGCAGCACCTTGGGCGCGCGCGCAATCAGGCCTGACACGCGGCGTGCCGCGTCGGCGCAGCGCAGATCGGCCGTCGCCAGCTGGTTGATCAGACGGCTGGGATGGGGGCTGCTGTTGATCCGCTGGGTCAGCTGGGCGCGCAGGGCCTGGCGCGCTTCGTGGGCGGCGCGGGCCGGGTCGTCCGCCTCGGCAGGCAACGCGGTAGGGTCGTCGTTAAGTGAGGTCACGGCGGTATCTTCGTCGAGGAAAACACCTAGCCTAGGCAGGGCCAAGCTCGCGCAGGCGCTAGATAATTGAACGCCGCCCGAGCAAAAAAAAGCCCGCAGTGTGAGCGGGCGAAAAACCAACGAAGAGCTTTGGGGGTGTGAAGCGCGGGACGACTCAGCTACCGCGATAAGTGGAGTAGCTGTAAGGCGAAATCAGTAAGGGCACATGGTAGTGATCCTGTTCGGCGCTGATGCCGAAGCGCAGCACCACCACGTCCAGAAAGGCCGGCTCCGGCAGTTGTACGCCGCGGGCGCGGTAGTAGTCACCGGCGCTGAACTGCACCTGGTAGACGCCGCTGCGATAGTCGTCGCCTTGCAGCAATGGCGTGTCGCAACGACCGTCGCTGTTGGTCACAGCGCTGGCCACCAGTTCCAGCTGCGTGCCTTCGACGCGGTACAGTTCAACCTTGATTGCGCTGCCGGGGCAGCCGTGGGCCGCGTCGAGTACGTGTGTGGTCAGTCGTCCCATGGATCGGGGCTCCGTTCAGTCGAGTGAGAAAGGCCGCACCTTTTCAGGGCGAGAAAAAGACGGCGATGGCTGATTAAGACACTTTTGATAAAAATTGTACACAATAAAAACCACAAAATTTTCAGCACGCTCCGCAGCGCTTTTCGCGCTGGTGAATCCTCGGTAAACCTTGCGGTTAAAAGGACTGCTATACATTTACTGACCAACCGGGCAAGTTTCTTGCAGGGTTAAGCCGTGCAGATGGCTTGGAAAAAATGCGGAAATACAGGCTTACAAAGTGACCAGCAAGTTGTATACAATCAGTCCATCGCTGTGACGCCACCCAGTCTTTCCGCTGGCCGCCACGCACTTGTTACCACGCACAAGAAGGAAGACTGCAGTGAGCGCTGACTACCCACGCGACCTGATCGGTTACGGCAGTAACCCTCCTCACCCCCACTGGCCAGGCAAGGCGCGCATTGCCTTGTCGTTCGTACTCAACTACGAAGAAGGCGGTGAACGCAACATCTTGCACGGCGATAAAGAGTCGGAGGCGTTCCTTTCGGAAATGGTCTCGGCCCAGCCGCTGCAAGGCGAACGCAATATGAGCATGGAGTCGCTGTACGAATACGGCAGCCGTGCCGGCGTGTGGCGCATCCTTAAGTTGTTCAAAGCATTCGATATCCCGCTGACCATCTTCGCCGTAGCCATGGCCGCCCAGCGTCACCCGGACGTGATCCGCGCCATGGTCGCCGCCGGCCACGAGATCTGCAGCCACGGTTACCGCTGGATCGACTACCAATACATGGACGAGGCCCAGGAACGCGAGCATATGCTCGAAGCCATCCGCATCCTCACCGAGCTGACCGGCGAACGCCCGCTGGGCTGGTACACCGGGCGCACCGGCCCCAACACGCGGCGGCTGGTGATGGAGGAAGGCGGGTTTCTCTACGACTGCGACACCTACGACGACGACCTGCCCTACTGGGAACCCAACACCCCCACCGGCAAGCCGCACCTGGTGATCCCCTACACCCTGGACACCAACGATATGCGCTTCACCCAGGTGCAGGGCTTCAACAAAGGCGATGACTTCTTCGAGTACCTCAAGGATGCGTTCGACGTGCTTTACGCCGAAGGCGCCGAGGCACCGAAAATGCTCTCCATCGGCCTGCATTGCCGCCTGATCGGTCGCCCGGCGCGCCTGGCCTCGCTCAAACGCTTTATCGAATACGCCAAAAGCCACGAACAGGTGTGGTTCACTCGCCGCGTCGACATCGCCCGTCACTGGCAAGCCACCCACCCGTACAAGGGAGCGGCGAAATGACTGCGTTCCAAACCCTGCAACCCTCGACCTTGAGCCGTGACGCCTTCGTCCGCGCCTTTGCCGATATCTATGAACATTCGCCATGGGTGGCCGAAAAGGCCTTCGACCTGGGCCAGGACGCGTCGATCGATCAGATCGAAACCCTGCACCAGCGCATGAGCGATATCCTGTTGAGCGCTGATCACGCCAGTCAACTGGCGCTGATCAACGCTCACCCGGACCTGGCCGGCAAAGCCGCCGTCCAGGGCCAACTGACCGAAGCCAGCACTAACGAACAGGCCGGCGCCGGTATTCACCAATGCACGGCCGAAGAGTTTTCTCGCTTCACCGAGCTGAACGAAGCCTACAAAGCCAAGTTCAAGTTTCCCTTCATCATGGCGGTAAAAGGCAGCAACCGGCATCAGATACTCGCCGCGTTCGAAACGCGCATTCACAACTCGGCGGACGCCGAGTTCAAGTGCGCGCTGGACGAGATCAACAAGATCGCGTTGTTCCGTTTACTGACCCTCTAAACACCATCCCCAGCCACTCTATCTAAGGCAGACAAGAAGAATGAAAGCGCAACCCGTACCTTTCGAAAAGTTCGTCAACCTGGCCGACGCCCGCTTGGGCACCAAGATCATCTCCGTGACCGATGACTGGTTCGCCGACGCCAACCGCCTGTTCCAGCCGACCCCGGCCGTGTGGAAGGAGGGCGTGTTCGATGACAACGGCAAGTGGATGGACGGCTGGGAGTCGCGCCGCAAGCGCTTCGAAGGCTACGACAGCGCGGTAATCCGCCTGGGCGTGCCGGGTTCGATCAAAGGCGTGGACATCGACACTTCATTCTTCACCGGCAACTACCCGCCGTCGGCCTCCCTGGAAGCCTGCTTCCTGGCCTCGGGCGAGCCGGACGAAAATACTCAGTGGACCGAAGTGCTGTCGGCCGTCGAGCTGCAGGGCAACAGCCACCACTACCATGAGATCAACAACGACCAGGCGTTCAGCCACCTGCGTTTCAACATCTACCCGGATGGCGGCGTGGCGCGTCTGCGTGTGTACGGCGTGCCGTTCCGCGATTGGTCGGCGGTGGGCGACAACGAACAGGTCGACCTGGCCGCGGCGCTCAACGGCGGCCGCGCCCTGGCGTGCTCCGACGAACACTTCGGCCGCATGAGCAACATCCTTAACCCAGGCCGTGGCATCAACATGGGCGACGGCTGGGAAACCGCGCGTCGCCGCACGCCAGGCAATGACTGGGTGATCGTCGCCCTGGGCCATCCGGGAGAGATCGAGAAGATCATCGTCGACACCCTGCACTTCAAGGGCAACTACCCGGATACCTGCTCGATCCAAGGTGCTTTCGTAAAAGGCGGCACCGACAGCCAGATCGAAACCCAGTCGCTGTTCTGGCGCGAATTGCTGCCGGCGCAGAAGCTGGAAATGCACGCCGAACACACCTTCGCCGAGCAAATCAAGGCGCTGGGGCCGATTACCCATATCCGCCTGAACGTATTCCCGGACGGTGGTGTAAGCCGCCTGCGCGTGCTGGGCAAGGTCGCTAAATAAGCGGTGAACCTAATCGCGGGCAAGCCCGCTCCCACAGGGCAATGCATTCCAAATGTGGGAGCGGGCTTGCCCGCGATTGCAATAGACCAGACAACACAGAACTCGGATAAGAAGACAGCCATGCGCACACTAGTGATCGAACCCCTGACCAAAGAAGCCTTCGCCCCTTTCGGAGACGTTATCGAAACCGACGGCAGCGATCACTTCATGATCAACAACGGGTCGACCATGCGCTTTCACAAATTGGCCACGGTCGAAACCGCAAAGCCGGAAGACCACGCCATCATCAGCATCTTCCGCGCCGACGCGCAGGACATGCCGCTGACCGTGTGCATGCTGGAGAGACACCCGCTGGGCAGCCAGGCTTTCATTCCGCTGCTCGGCAACCCCTTTCTGATCGTGGTCGCGCCACTTGGCGATGTACCTGTATCGGGCTTGGTCCGCGCCTTCGTCACCAACGGCAGGCAGGGCATTAATTACCATCGCGGCGTCTGGCACCACCCGGTGCTGACGATCGAAAAGCGGGATGACTTCCTGGTGGTTGATCGCAGTGGCACAGGCAATAACTGCGATGAGCATTTTTTCCAAGAGGATGAGCGGTTGATCCTCGCCCCCCACCAATAAGAGAAGGTCTGATCACCCGACAACAAGGGTGACAGGCGAGAGGTAAAGACTGTGGAAGCACATCTGTTGGAATGGCTGAACCTGAGCGTGCGCTGGGTTCACATGATCACTGGCGTCGCCTGGATCGGCGCTTCGTTCTACTTCGTCTGGCTGGAAAACAACCTCAACCGCGTCAACCCCAAGGACGGCCTGGCCGGCGACTTGTGGGCAATCCACGGTGGCGGCATCTACCACCTGGAAAAATACAAACTGGCCCCGCCGACCATGCCGGACAACCTGCACTGGTTCAAATGGGAAGCCTATTTCACTTGGATGTCGGGCGTCGCGCTGCTGTGCGTGGTGTTCTACTCCAACCCGACCTTGTACCTGCTGGCGCCGGGCAGCAGCCTCAGTGGTCCGCAAGGCGTGTTGCTGGGCATCGGCTCGCTGTTCGTCGGCTGGTTCATCTACTCCTTCCTCTGCGACTCGGCCCTGGGCAAACGCCCTGCCCTGCTCGGTTTCATCCTGTTCGTACTGTTGATTGCCGCCGCGTATGGCTTCAGCCAAGTGTTCAGCGGGCGTGGTGCCTACCTGCACGTAGGTGCGGTGATCGGCACCATCATGGTGGGCAACGTGTTCCGCATCATCATGCCGGCGCAGCGCGCGCTGGTGGCGGCCATCGCCGAGAACCGTACACCTGACCCGGCGCTGCCGGCCAAGGGCCTGCTGCGCTCGCGTCATAACAACTACTTCACCTTGCCGGTGCTGTTCATCATGATCAGCAACCACTTCCCGAGCACCTACGGCAGCCATTACAACTGGCTGATCCTGGCCGGTATCGCGGTGGCGGCGGTGTTGGTGCGGCATTACTTCAACACCCGGCACAACAGCCAGAAGTACGCGTGGACCCTGCCGGTTGGCGCGCTGGCGATGATCTGCCTGGCTTATGTGACCGGCCCCAAGCCGGCCGAACCGATTGCCAAGGCGCCGGCGGCCATCGAGTACCAACCGTTGCCGGAAACCGCATTGGGCGGTGGCTTGAAACCTGCCGCGCCTGCGGCAACCGAACCCGCCGCTGCACCTGCACCGGCCCAGGCGACCATTGATTTCGACAAGGTCCACGGAGTGATCCAGGAACGCTGCGCCGTGTGCCATTCGGCCAAGCCCACCAGCCCGTTGTTCAGCACCGCGCCGGCCGGCGTGATATTCGATACACCGGCGCAGATCCAGCAACAAGCAGCACGCATCCAGGCCCAGGCTGTGGCCAGCCAGATCATGCCGCTGGGCAACATCACTCAGATGACCCAGCAGGAGCGCGACCTGATCGGCACCTGGATCAACCAGGGGGCGCATACCAACTAACAGCCTGGTGCAACTCCAAAATGTGCGAGGGGGCTTGCCCCCGATAGCGGTATGTCATTCAAAACATCAGTGACTGAACCAACGCAATCGGGGGCAAGCCCCCTCCCACAGATGACTTGCAGTGGTTTAGAGATTGCGTTCCACACAATACAAAAATAAAAAAGATTCGAGGTGTTGCATGTCCCCGTTAGAACCGCAGACTCCTGCCGCGCCCGCCATGGTGCGGCTACCCCTCTTGCAACTGATTCTGGTCGGCCTGCAACACGTCTTGTTGATGTACGGCGGCGCCGTCGCCGTGCCTCTGATCATTGGCCAGGCCGCCGGCCTGAGCCGTGAAGAAATCGCCTTCCTGATCAACGCCGACCTGCTGGTGGCCGGCGTCGCCACTATGGTGCAGTCGTTCGGCATCGGCCCCCTGGGCATCCGCATGCCGGTGATGATGGGCGCCAGTTTCGCCGCCGTTGGCAGCATGGTCGCCATGGCCGGTATGCCCGGTATCGGTTTACAGGGGATCTTCGGCGCCACCATCGCCGCCGGGTTCTTCGGCATGCTGATCGCGCCGTTCATGTCCAAGGTCGTGCGCTTTTTCCCACCGCTGGTGACCGGCACCGTGATCACTGCCATCGGCCTGTCGCTGTTCCCCGTGGCCGTGAACTGGGCCGGTGGCGGCAGCGCGGCGGCCACCTTCGGCTCACCGATCTACCTGACGATTGCCGCTTTGGTGCTGGCCACCATCCTGCTGATCAACCGTTTTATGCGCGGTTTCTGGGTCAACATCTCGGTGCTGATCGGCATGGGCCTGGGGTACGCCCTGTGCGGCGTTCTCGGCATGGTCGACCTTAGCGGCCTGGCACTGGCGCCGTGGGTGCAGGTGGTGACGCCGCTGCATTTCGGCATGCCCACCTTTGAGTTGGCGCCGATTCTGTCGATGTGCCTAGTGGTGGTGATCATCTTCGTTGAGTCCACCGGGATGTTCCTGGCGCTGGGCAAGATCACCGACCGCGAGGTCACGCCCAAGATGCTGCGTCGTGGCCTGCTGTGCGACGCCGGCGCGTCGTTCGCGGCCGGGTTCTTCAACACCTTCACCCATTCCTCGTTCGCCCAGAACATCGGCCTGGTGCAGATGACCGGCGTGCGCTGCCGCTCGGTGACGATCATGGCCGGCGCGTTCCTGATCGTGCTCAGCCTGTTGCCCAAAGCCGCTTACCTGGTGGCCTCGATTCCGCCGGCGGTGCTGGGCGGCGCGGCGATTGCCATGTTCGGCATGGTGGCGGCCACCGGCATCAAGATTCTCCAGGAGGCCGACATCGCCGATCGCCGCAATCAGTTGCTGGTGGCGGTAAGCATCGGCATGGGCCTGATTCCCGTGGTGCGCCCGGAGTTCTTCGCTCAACTGCCGCTGTGGATGAGCCCGATCACCCACAGCGGCATCGCCATGGCCACCCTCAGCGCGTTGTCGCTGAATGTGTTGTTCAACATCCTCGGCGGTTCCGAGCGGGCGGTCGTCGAGCACGCGCACACCTGAGCGTGCCCCATCATCGCGCTGTACGCCCTGTAACAGCGCGCTTGAGCCCAGGCAGGGTTATCAGTATTCTCCGCGCCCGCTCGAATCGATTGCTCTTCAACGCGTTGGCGCGGCTCTTGCTAAACCCATAAAAGCTGACCGATCAGACGATATTCACAGCGAACCAAAGGCGCCACATCAGAGCGCCTGCATTAGAAGAAAAACCAAAAAAACTTTAACTCGGGAGCAACCGAATGAAACCTATGTTCAAAGGCCTGATGCTGGCGGGATCCCTGCTGGCCGGCGGCCAGGCCGTGGCCGGTGACTTGTTGCAGTGGCAGAACAACAGCCTGACCTACTTGTGGGGCAAGAACTTCACCGTTAACCCGCAGATCCAGCAAACGGTCACGTTCGAACATGCCGACGCCTGGAAGTACGGCGACAACTTCTTCTTCCTCGACCGCATCTTTTATAACGGCGAGGAAGACGGCAACGTCGGCCCGAACACCTACTACGGTGAGTTCAGCCCGCGCTTGTCGTTCGGTAAGATCCTCGACCAGGACTTGTCCTTCGGCCCGATCAAAGACGTGTTGCTGGCGATGACGTATGAGTTCGGCGAAGGCGACAACGAGTCATACCTGGTCGGCCCAGGCTTCGATTTGAACATCCCCGGTTTCGATTACTTCCAGTTGAACTTCTACCAGCGCCAGACCGAAGGCAATCGCCCCGGCGACGGCGTGTGGCAGATCACCCCGGTGTGGTCGTACACGATCCCGGTGGGCAACTCGAACATCCTGATCGATGGCTTTATGGACTGGGTGGTGGACAACGACAAGAACGCCCGCGGCACCTACCACGCCAACCTGCACTTCAACCCGCAAGTGAAATACGACCTGGGCAAGGCGATGAACTGGGGCGAGAAACAGCTGTATGTCGGTTTCGAATACGACTACTGGAAAAACAAGTACGGCATCGAAGATTCCGGCGCGTTCAAGACGACTCAGGACACGGCGAGCTTCCTGGTCAAGTACCACTTCTGACCGAACGCCCCAGGTCAGCGTGTGAGAGGGGCTTGCCCCCTCCCACCGTTAGATCGGCTACAGACCCAAGAATCGGGTGATCTCTTCACGCTTGGCCAGCGCATCTTTCCTGCCCAACTCGATCAATTCGCTGCAGTACCCCGCCTCGAACAACAAGTAGCTCAGCACCCCTGCCCCGCTGGTCTTGGTCGCACCCGGCCCGCGCAGGAACACACGCAACGCCGCCGGCATTTCCTGGCGATGTCGCGCGGCGATTTCGTCGATGGGCTGGCTGGGCGCGATGACCAGCACTTCCACCGGCGCCAGGCCGCGCGCCGCGCTGTCGGCCGGCTGCAAATGGCTGAACTGATTGAGGCGTTCCAGCAATTCGATATCGCTTTCCAGGCTGTCGATAAAGGTGCTGTTGAGCATATGCCCACCGATCTGGGCCAGGGTCGGTTGCTGCCCGGTAAAGGCGCGCTGCACCGCCGGTTCGTTGCCTCGCGGGTTGCCGCTGACGCCCACCACCAGCACGCGGTTGGCGCCCAGGTGCAGGGCCGGGCTGATGGGGGCCGACTGACGCACGGCACCGTCGCCGAAATATTCCTGATCGAGTTTCACCGGCGCAAACAGCAGCGGAATCGCCGAACTGGCCAGCAAGTGCTCTACCGTCAGTTGGGTCGGCACGCCAATGCGACGGTGGCGCAGCCAGGCGTCGATGGCGCGCCCGCCCTGATAGAACGTCACGGCTTGCCCAGACTCATAGCCGAACGCCGTGATCGCCACTGCATGCAGGTGGTTTTGCCGGATGGCCTCATCGATGCCTTGCAGGTGCAGTTTGTCTTGCAGCAAATCGCGCAGCGGCGAGCTGTTGAGCAGCGCCACCGGCACCCGGCGGCCCAGGCCCAACAGGCTGTGGATCAGGAAGCGAGCGGCCTGGCGCACCACGCCGGGCCAGTCGCTGCGCAACACCAAGTGGCTGCGAAAGCCCTGCCAGAAGGCGGTCAGGCGCTCGATGGACGCGCGAAAATCCATGGCGCCGCTGGCCAGGCTCACCGCATTGATCGCCCCGGCCGAGGTGCCGACGATCACCGGAAACGGGTTGGGCGCCCCTGGCGGCAGCAGCTCGGCAATCGCCGCCAACACCCCTACCTGATACGCCGCTCGCGCCCCGCCGCCGGAAAGAATCAAACCTGTAACCGGTTCAGCTGGGCGCATCGCATCACTCCATTGGGGGAAGGTCGTTCTTATCGACGGCGTTTTTCGTACAGCTTGGGTTCACCCGGTGGCCGGCTCTTGAAGCGGCGGTGGGTCCACAGGTATTGCTCCGGGCATTCGCGCACGGAGGCTTCGACCCACTGGTTGATGCGCAGGCAGTCCACCTCGTCGCTTTCGCCGGGGAAGTCGGTCAGCGGCGGGTGGATCACCAGGCGATAGCCACTGCCATCGGCCAAACGCTCCTGAGTGAACGGCACCACCAGCGCCTTGCCCAAGCGAGCGAACTTGCTGGTGGCGGTCACGGTGGCGGCCTGGATGCCGAACAGCGGCACGAAAATACTTTGCTTGGCGCCGTAGTCCTGATCCGGTGCGTACCAGATGGCACGGCCGGCGCGCAGCAGCTTGAGCATGCCGCGCACGTCTTCGCGCTCCACGGCCAGGGAATCGAGGTTATGGCGCTCGCGGCCACGGCGTTGGATATAGTCGAACAACGGGTTGCCGTGCTCGCGGTACATGCCGTCGATGGTGTGCTTCTGGCCGAGCAATGCCGCGCCGATTTCCAGAGTGGTGAAGTGCAGGGCCATCAGGATCACGCCCTTGCCATCCAACTGTGCCTGCTTGAGATGCTCCAGGCCTTCAACATGGGCCAGACGCGCCAGGCGCTGACGCGACCACCACCAGCTCATGGCCATTTCAAAAAAGGCGATGCCGGTGGAGGCGAAGTTTTCCTTGAGCAGGCGCTTGCGTTCCTTGGCGGTTTTTTCCGGGAAGCACAGCTCCAGGTTGCGCGCGGCGATGCGGCGGCGTTCGCCGGCCACGCGGTACATGCCCGCGCCCAACAACCGACCGATGGTCAGCAGGGCGCGGTACGGCAATTGGGTCACCAGCCATAGGAGGCCGAGTCCCAGCCATAACAGCCAAAATCGCGGGTGAAAAAATACAGCTCGAAAACGCGGGCGATCCATTACAGATTCCGGTAAAGACAAGGGCCGCGCATTCTACAACGGTTCGACTCGGCTTGCGGCCAGTGAGTGTTCTCGTTATAAGTCTCGACACTTTTCGTGACAAGCCGCTTTTGCCGACCATGAGCCAAACCGAACCGCTAGACCAAGATCCCGTGTTCCAGTTGAAAGGCAGCATGCTCGCCATCACCGTGCTGGAACTGGCGCGCAATGACCTCGATGCCCTGGACCGCCAATTGGCCGCCAAGGTCGCCCTGGCCCCGAACTTCTTCAACAACGCCCCGCTGGTGCTGGCTCTGGACAAACTGCCCGCCGGCCAGGGCGCCATCGACCTGCCTGGTCTGATGCGCGTGTGCCGCTCCCATGGCCTGCGCACCCTGGCCATCCGCGCCAGCCGCATCGAAGACATTGCCGCCGCCATCGCCATTGAACTGCCAGTACTGCCGCCGTCCGGCGCGCGCGAACGTCCGTTGGATCCGACGGAAGGCGACGTAAAGAAAAAACCGGAAAAACCGCCCGAGCCGACGATAAAGCCTACAAAGATCATTACCACCCCCGTACGCGGCGGGCAGCAGATTTACGCCCAGGGCGGCGACCTGGTGGTGGTCTCTTCGGTCAGTCCCGGCGCGGAACTTCTGGCCGATGGCAACATCCATGTATACGGCCCGATGCGCGGACGCGCCCTCGCCGGTATCAAGGGTGACACCAAGGCCCGTATTTTTTGCCAGCAATTGACCGCTGAACTTGTGTCCATCGCCGGCCAGTACAAGGTTTCCGAGGATTTGCGCCGCGACCCGCTGTGGGGGGCCGCCGTTCAGGTCAACCTGTCGGGCGATGTGTTGAACATCATTCGGCTTTAACGGATACTGCCGCATTTTCCAAGCATCTCTAGACTCTGATAGCACAGCGAAACCGGCAAGACTTGTGTAGGAATAACTGAAAGCTGGCGTTTCCCCGCGGAAACCACAGCTTTTTCCTACAGTAGCTGTCCGCCTGCAGCGAGTTCCAAGAGATGTTTTTCAGGGGCTGAAAAGTCCTTTTTCCTTAGGGGTGAAACACCTTGGCCAAGATTCTCGTGGTTACATCCGGCAAGGGTGGTGTGGGTAAGACCACCACCAGCGCCGCTATCGGTACCGGTCTCGCACTGCGCGGCCACAAGACAGTCATCGTCGACTTCGACGTGGGTTTGCGTAACCTCGACCTGATCATGGGCTGCGAACGCCGCGTGGTGTACGACTTCGTCAACGTGGTCAACGGCGAAGCCAACTTGCAACAGGCCCTGATCAAGGACAAGCGCCTTGAGAACCTGTACGTACTGGCCGCCAGCCAGACCCGCGACAAAGACGCCCTGACCAAAGAAGGCGTAGGCAAAGTCCTTGCTGAGCTGAAGGAAACCTTCGAATACGTGGTCTGCGATTCCCCAGCGGGTATCGAGACTGGCGCGCACCTGGCCATGTACTTCGCCGACGAAGCCATCGTCGTGACCAACCCGGAAGTCTCCTCGGTACGTGACTCGGACCGTATGCTCGGCCTGCTGGCCAGCAAATCCAAGCGCGCCGAAGAAGGCCAGGACCCGATCAAGGAGCACTTGCTGCTCACCCGCTACAACCCTGAGCGCGTCAGCAACGGCGAAATGCTCGGTGTTGAAGACGTGAAGGAAATCCTGGCGGTGACCCTGCTGGGCGTCATTCCAGAATCCCAGGCGGTGCTCAAAGCCTCCAACCAGGGTGTTCCGGTGATTCTCGACGACCAGAGCGACGCCGGCCAGGCGTACAGCGATGCGGTCGATCGCCTGCTGGGCAAGTCCGTGGAACATCGCTTCCTCGATGTCAAGAAGAAGGGATTCTTCGAGCGTATCTTTGGAGGCAACTAAACAATGAAATTTCTCGACTTCTTTCGCGCCAACAAAAAGCCAAGCACCGCGTCGGTCGCGAAAGAGCGTCTACAGATCATCGTGGCGCACGAACGCGGCCAACGCAGCACCCCGGATTACCTGCCAGCCTTGCAGAAGGAACTGGTCGAAGTGATCCGCAAGTACGTCAATATCGGCAACGATGACGTGCATGTCGCCCTGGAAAATGACGGCAGCTGCTCGATTCTGGAACTCAATATCACCCTGCCCGATCGTTGATCGAACGGGCGGTCGCCACGGCGGCTGGGGCGTGCGGCTCCCTTTACGGGAAGCGGACGCCCCAGCCGCCGTTGGCGTTTGTTACGAGGCTGTTTAATGCCGTTGTCCAACATTCATATCCTCTACCAGGACGACGCGGTCCTGGTGGTGAACAAGCCGACCCTCCTGCTCTCGGTGCCTGGCCGCGCCGATGACAACAAGGACTGCCTGATCACGCGCCTGCAGGAAAACGGCTACCCCGAAGCACGCATCGTCCACCGGTTGGACTGGGAAACCTCGGGCATCATCCTGCTGGCCCGCGACGCTGATACTCACCGCGAGCTGTCCCGTCAATTTCACGACCGTGAAACCGAAAAGGCCTACACCGCCCTGGCCTGGGGCCAACCGGCACTGGACAGCGGCAGCATCGACCTGCCCTTGCGCTACGACCCACCCACCAAGCCCCGGCATGTGGTGGACCACGAATTCGGCAAGCATGCACTGACCTTCTGGAAGGTGCTGGAGCGCTGTGGCGATTGGTGTCGCGTTGAGCTGACGCCGATCACCGGGCGTTCGCACCAATTGCGTGTGCATATGCTATCCATCGGCCACCCTCTGTTGGGGGATGGCCTGTACGCCCACGAACAAGCCCTGGCTGCGTGGCCGCGCCTGTGCCTGCACGCGAGCATGCTCAGCTTTACCCATCCGCAAAGCGGCGAGCGCTTACGCTTCGAGTGCCCTGCACCCTTTTAAGTGGTCAACACAGGCAAATGTGGGAAAAGGCTTGCCCCCGATGACGGCGTATCAGTGACAGCTGTACTGACTGACACACTGCAATCGGGGCAAGCCGTCTCCCACATTTGTTATGTGCACTTGCCGTCATCGAACGGTAAACTCCGCGCATTGCTGTCTGGAGCTATTTATGCGCGAAGCGTTGAATCAAGGCCTGATCGACTTTCTCAAGGCCTCCCCTACTCCTTTTCATGCCACCGCCGCCTTGGCCCAGCGCCTGGAAGCGGCCGGTTACCAGCGTCTCGACGAGCGCGAAACGTGGGCCACCGAAGCCAACGGGCGCTACTACGTTACCCGTAACGACTCCTCGATCATCGCCTTCAAGCTCGGCCGCCAGTCGCCGCTGCAGGGCGGCATTCGCCTGGTCGGCGCCCATACCGACAGCCCGTGCCTGCGGGTCAAGCCGCAGCCGGAGTTGCAGCGCCAGGGCTTCTGGCAGTTGGGCGTGGAAGTCTACGGCGGTGCGTTGCTGGCGCCGTGGTTCGACCGCGACCTGTCCCTGGCCGGCCGCGTGACTTTCCGCCGCGACGGCAAGGTAGAAAGCCAATTGATCGACTTCAAGCTGCCGATCGCAATCATCCCCAACCTGGCCATTCACCTGAACCGTGAAGCCAACCAAGGCTGGGCGATCAATGCCCAGACCGAATTGCCGCCGATCCTGGCGCAGTTTGCCGGTGACGAGCGCGTGGATTTCCGCGCCGTACTCACCGACCAACTGGCCCGCGAGCATGGGCTCAATGCCGACGTGGTGCTCGACTACGAGTTGAGCTTCTACGACACCCAAAGCGCTGCGGTGATCGGCCTCAACGGCGACTTTATCGCCGGTGCGCGCCTCGACAACCTGCTGTCGTGCTACGCCGGCCTGCAAGCCTTGCTCACCAGCGACAGCGACGAAACCTGCGTGCTGGTATGCAACGACCATGAAGAAGTCGGTTCCTGCTCGGCCTGCGGCGCCGACGGCCCGATGCTGGAACAGACCCTGCGTCGCCTGTTGCCTGAAGGTGATGAATTCGTACGCACCATCCAGAAATCCCTGCTGGTGTCTGCGGACAACGCCCACGGCGTGCATCCGAATTACGCCGACAAGCACGACGCCAACCACGGCCCCAAGCTCAATGCCGGCCCGGTGATCAAGGTCAACAGCAACCAGCGCTACGCCACCAACAGCGAAACCGCCGGGTTCTTCCGCCATCTGTGCATGGCCCAGGAAGTACCGGTGCAGAGCTTCGTGGTGCGCAGCGACATGGGCTGCGGCTCGACCATCGGCCCGATTACCGCCAGCCACCTGGGTGTGCGCACCGTGGATATCGGTTTGCCGACATTTGCCATGCACTCGATCCGCGAACTGTGCGGCAGCCATGACTTGGCGCATTTGGTGAAGGTGCTGGGCGCGTTCTACGCCAGCCACGACCTGCCCTGATCAATGAGGGAGGGGGCAGCCCCTCCCTCATTGGGTTTTGCCTAAAGCTGATCTGCATCATCTGCACTTTCTGCAATCCGACCTAGACTGGTCGATATTCCCCGTCAGACAAGGCCGTCGTTCCATGATTTCCATGTCCTCGTTCCACGCCATGCTTATCCCTATCCTGATCGGCATGATCATGCTGGCAGTGGGTTTCAACTTTCGCGACAAGCCCCTGGGCGTGTTCGGCATGTGGGTCGGCATGCTGCTGATCCTCGGCACCGTGGTGTACAAAATCCTCGCCAAACTGGCTGAATAAGAATTGCACTCGCATCTGGCATAGCGCCCTCGTACACTCGGTCAATTCGTCGTCTCCAAGGTTGACCGCCTCGTGCTTTCCCGTCTGTTTGCCCTGCCCTGTTCCCTGTTGCTTGCCCTGCTTATCCTGCTGCCGACCACGCCTGCCCACGCAGCGGGCCTGCCGGGGTTGCTCAACGGCGGCAATAAAGCCCAACCCCAGGCCGAAGTACCGCTGGGGCAGTCGTTGGACGAGGTGATCAAAACCCTGGAGAACGACCAGCAGCGCACCCAATTGCTCAGTGACCTGAGGAAACTGCGCGCCGCCACGCAAAAGGCTCAGCCGGCCGCCGAGCAAGGCGTACTCGGCTTGATCGGCAGCACCTTGTCAGGCCTGGAACAGCAATTTTCCGGCAGCGACAGCCCACTGGGGCGTTGGTCCGATGAAGTCGATCAGGCCAAGGACGAACTTGAAGCCCTGATGCTGCCGGCCAGCGAATGGCTACCGATCATTTTCGGCTTTGCCTTGATTCTGGCGGTGTGGAGCCTGCTCGCTGCCGCGCTGATCTGGCTCAGCCACCGCGTGCGCGAGCGCTTCGGCCTGCCCGAAGAATTGCCGCAGCACCCACGCACCTGGGACATGCTGCGCTTTGCCCTGCGCAAACTCGGGCCGTGGCTGATCGCGCTGGTGATCACCGTGTACCTGAGCTACGCCCTGCCCTCGTCCCTGGGCAAATCCCTGGCGATGGTGCTGGCCTATGCGCTGGTGGTGGGCACCTGTTTTTCCGCAATCTGTGTGATTGCGTTCTCCCTGCTCGACGGCCCGCATCGCCATCGTGCGCTGTACATCCTGCGCCATCAGGCCTTTCGTCCGTTGTGGCTGATCGGCAGTTTCGCCGCCTTCGGCGAAGCCCTGAGCGACCCGCGTCTAGTGCAATCCCTAGGGCAGCACTTGGCTCACACCGCCGCGACCGTGGCCAATGTGATGGCGGCGTTGTCCACCGGGGTGTTTATCCTGCGTTTTCGTCGGCCGATCGCGCATCTGATCCGCAACCAGCCACTGTCGCGCCGCCTCACACGGCGCACCCTCAGCGACACGCTGTCGATCATCGGCACGTTCTGGTACTTGCCGGCGCTGTTGCTGGTGGGCATCTCGCTGTTCGCCACGTTTCTGTCGGCCGGCGACACCAGCACCGCCCTGCGCCAGTCGCTGCTGTGCACGGTGCTGCTGGTGTTGTGCATGGTGATCAACGGCCTGGTACGCCGCCATTCGCTCAAGCCCCAGCGCGGGCACAAGCGCCATGCGCTGTATTCCGAGCGCCTGAAGAGTTTTTTCTACACCCTCGCCCACTTGCTGGTATGGCTGGCGTTTATCGAACTGGGTCTGCGGGTCTGGGGCCTGTCGTTGATTCGCTTTACCGAAGGCGACGGCCATGAAATCAGCGTCAAGCTGTTCGGCCTGGGCGGCACGCTGCTGTTTGCCTGGCTGATCTGGATTCTCAGCGACACCGCGATCCACCACGCCTTGACCCGCTCGCGCAAAGGCCTGGCCAACGCCCGCGCGCAGACCATGATGCCGTTGATCCGCAACGTGCTATTCGTGACCATTTTCATCATCGCCGCCATCGTCGCCCTGGCGAATATGGGCATGAACGTCACGCCGCTGCTGGCCGGTGCCGGTGTGATCGGCCTGGCCATCGGCTTCGGTGCGCAATCGCTGGTGGCGGACCTGATCACCGGCCTTTTCATCATCATCGAGGACTCCCTGGCCATCGACGACTACGTGGACGTCGGCGGCCACCTGGGCACGGTCGAGGGCCTGACCATCCGCACCGTGCGCCTGCGCGACATCGACGGCATCGTGCACACCATTCCGTTCAGCGAAATCAAGAGCATCAAGAACTACTCGCGGGAGTTCGGCTACGCGATCTTCCGCGTGGCGATCCCTTACAACATGGACATCGACGACGCGATCAAGCTGATCCGCGACGTGGGCCAGAAAATCCGCAACGACCCGATGCAGCGTCGCAATATCTGGTCGCCTCTGGAGATTCAAGGGGTGGAGAGCTTTGAGTCCGGCAGTGCAATCCTGCGCGCCCGGTTCAAGACCGCGCCGATCAAACAGTGGGAGGTGTCGCGGGCGTTCAACCTGTCGCTCAAGCGCCAACTGGATGAAGCCGGCCTGGACCTGGCCACGCCGCGCTTGAGCGTGCAGGTGGTGACGGCGGCGTCAGGGCAGGAAAAAGACAAGAGCGTCTAACTCCCGATCCCATGGCGGGATCGGGAGGCGAGAGAGGTCAACCGGCCAGTGCCGCGCCATCCATCTTCTGGCGCAGGCTCAACGGGCGCATGTCGGTCCAGACTTCTTCGATGTAGGCCAGGCATTCTTTCTTGAAACCGCTCTTGCCCACGGTACGCCAGCCGTCCGGCACGGCCTTGTAATCGGGCCAGATGGAATACTGTTCTTCATGGTTGACCACTACCTGAAACAGGATGTCGTCGCGGTCAAATACTGAGGTCATTGCTGTTCTCCATCGTTCAAAGGCTGGGCTGCGCACCACGCGCAGCATCGATATCTGTAGAAACGTAGCGGGCGCGCAAAAAATTAGAGACTGGCGACGGCTGCCGCCAGGGCGCGACCGAAAATATCGGCTACTTGGTCGATTTCGCCGGCGGTGATTACCAGCGGCGGCAAGAAGCGCACCACGCTGGCGTGGCGACCGCCCAGTTCCAGGATCAAGCCACGCTTGAGGCATTCTCGCTGCACCAACGGCGCCAACTGGCGATGCACCGGGGGGTGGCCCTGGCTGTCGAGCGCGCCGTGGGGGTCTACCAGCTCAACGCCGAGCATCAACCCACGCCCACGGATATCCCCCAGGTGTGGGTAGTCGCGCTGCAACAGGCGCAGGTGTTCACCCAGGCGCTCGCCCATCGCCGCCGCGTGCCCCGGCAAATCGTGGGCCTTGAGGTAGCGCATTACCGCCGAGCCCGCCGCCATTGCCATCTGGTTGCCACGAAACGTGCCGGCATGGGCGCCCGGCAGCCAGGTGTCGAGCCAGTCGCGGTACACCACCACCGCCAACGGCAGGCTGCCGCCGATGGCCTTGGATAGCACCACCACGTCCGGGATGATGCCGGCGTGTTCAAACGCAAACATCTTGCCGGTGCGACCGAAGCCGCTCTGGATCTCATCGACGATCAATGCCACGCCCGCCTGTTGGGTGATACGCCGCAGGCCTCGCAGCCAATCGAGGTCGGCCGGAATCACGCCGCCCTCGCCTTGCACCACTTCCACAATCACCGCCGCCGGCAGCAGCACGCCGGCTTCGGGATCGTTGAGCAGGTTTTCCAGGTAATGCAGGTTGACCCGCACGCCCTCCGCGCCGCCCAGGCCGAACGGGCAGCGGTAGTCATAGGGGAACGGCAGGAATTGCACGCCATTGCCGAGCAGGGCACCCAACGGTTTCTTCGGCCCCAGGCTGCCCATCAGGCTCAACGCGCCTTGGCTCATGCCGTGGTAACCGCCCTGGAACGACAACACCGTGCTGCGCCCAGTGGCGGTGCGCACCAGTTTCAGCGCGGCTTCCACCGCATCGGTGCCGGTGGGGCCGCAGAACTGGATCTTGGCTTGCTGCGCCAGCTCAGCCGGCAGCAGGCCGAACAAGTCCTGCACAAACTGATCCTTGACCGGCGTGGTCAGGTCGAGGGTGTGTAGCGGCAGTTCATCGCTCAGCACCTGCTGGATGGCGTCGATCACCACGGGGTGGTTATGCCCCAGCGCCAGCGTACCGGCGCCGGCCAGGCAATCGATAAAGTGTCGGCCCTCCACGTCCTCCACGTAAATGCCCTTGGCCCGCTTCAGCGCCAGGGGAATACGCCGCGGATAACTGCGCGCATTGGACTCTTGCTGACGCTGACGGGCCAGCAGCGGGGTTTCGTCGAACTGATAAAGCGTTTCATGCACTTGGGTATCTTCAATACGGCTGATAGCGACTGACATCTCTCGATCCCTCAATACGCGGATGATGGTGACCAAACTGCCGATCCGTTGGCGTCTGGCCCAAGGGCATGCGCACGGATTTCCTGTTCTGGAAACGCACCAGCGAGTAGAGGATTTAGGCGGCAGTGATGATTGCCCCTGATAGCAGGGAATCAATCGGCAACTCGATTGGCTGATCCAGTGCCATCGGGGGCAAGCCCCCTCCCACATTGGGATGACCTTTGTTTTCGAAATGGAGCAATGGGTCGGTTAAAGTGAAAGCGGTCAAAACTGTGGGAGGGGGCTTGCCCCCGATGGCCATAGGTATCTATGAACCTTCGGCGAAAACATAACCTGAGAAAATGAGGTTCTTGTGATGACCAGGCTTGCCCTGCGCCGGGCTTCAGAGCCCGCGGTATTTTTCATTCAAGGCATACAGAATCGCGCAGGTCTCGGCATCCAGCACGCCACGGTAGTCCCGTGGCCGAAAGTGCATCTGAAAGGCCCGTGTCCGCGATTCGAACGCCTGGCGGTTCTGCGCCGGCTTGTAGCCGTAGCGCTGGAACGCACGCTCCACCTCTACCTCAGGGGGTAAGCCGACGCAGAAGCGGCGTTGATACATGGCCCGGGTCGACTCGTCGAACCAGGCGCCCAGGCCCGCCTCGGACAAGCGCTGCCACGGCAGTCGCGGCCCTGGATCGCTTTTGCGCCAGTAGGCGACGTCGCTATGGCCGAGGATGTCCGTCGGTTCGATCTGCGGATAACGCCCCAGCACATCATGCAGCAGCGCAGTCAGCGCCTCGATCTGTGCTTCGGCAAACCCGGGAAAAACAAACACACCCGCCTCATCCCGCGCCAGGTTGACGATCTCGATGCCAATCGACCGTGCATTGAGGTTGTCGCGCCCACCCCATTGGCTGGCCCCGGCGTGCCAGGCGCACTGACGTTCGTCCACCAGGCGGAACACGCGCAGTTCCTCGTACCCGGCGGCGCGGTAGCCGGGGTCGTTGGGGTCGGGCAACAGGTAGTGGGCACTCACGGCAGCCTGGGTCAGGGTGCGCAGAGACGCGGCAAACGGCGCCGCGGTGTAATGCAGGATCACCTGCCGCACGGGCTCGCCGTTACGTTCGTTGCAGCCCGTGGCGGAAAAACTGGTGTCGATGACCAACATAAGAAGCATCCTTTTCAATTCAGGCCGAGTCTTTCGGCCCGTTCAAGCGCAAAAAAATTACCGCCATCCTGAAGCCTTCCACTTCAAGCGGGCGGTAACTATTTGGCACCGGAAAGAAAAGGGATCAGCGTCGCAGCGGCATGCCCAGCTCCACTCGCAGGCCATCGGGCTGGCTGTCGAAGTTCAGTGAGCAACCACAGCGCTGCACGATCGCCTGCACAATCGCCAGGCCCAGGCCACAGCCTTCGCTGCTGCCGTTGCGCCAGAAACGCTGGGTGAGGTATTGCAGGTCTTCGCTGGAGATCTGCTCGCCATGGTCACGCACGCGGAACACTACCTTGTCGGCGTCGTTGAACAGGCTCAGTTCCACGCGGGTGTGGGCTGGTGTGTGGCGCAGGGCGTTGTCCAGCAAGTTGCGCAGCGCGGCCACGGCCAGGCCCACCGGCATGTCCACCGGGGCGCCGCAGAGGTTGTCCGAGAGGATCAGATCAATGCGCCCGTTGTCGCCGGCGCTGGCGTCCTGAATTGCCAGGCGCGCGACCTCTTCGGCGCTGGACTGCAAACCATCGTCAAACGACAGGCTGCCTTCCACCCGCGCCAGCAACAGCAATTGTTCCAAGGTGCGGTGCAGGCGGTCGGCGCCCTCCTCGGCATGGGCCAGGGACTGGTCGCGCGCGGCGCCGTCGGTCATGCGCGCCACTTGCAGGTGGGTCTTGATCGCCGTCAGCGGGCTGCGCAGTTCATGGGCCGCATCGCCAGTGAGGCGGCGTTCGCGCTCGATGGTCTTGGCGATGCGCTGCAACAGTTGGTTCTGGGTGTCGAGCAGCGGCTTGAGTTCGCTGGGCAGGGGGTGGATTTGCAGCGGTTCGAGGGAATCGGCGCTGCGCCGCATCAGCGCATCACGCATGCGGTTAAGCGGCAGCAGGCTCTGGCCGATGCCCAGCCACAGCAGGCACAGGCAGCCCAGCATCGCCACGCCCACCGGCACCGACGCCGCCAGCAGGATCGACAGGTTCAACGCCTCGCGCTCCACCTGACGGTCAGCGGTGGTGATCAGCAGGTCGCCACGGGACAAGGTAAAGCTGCGCCAACCCACGCCGTCGATAACCTGATCGCGAAAGCCGCTTTTGCGCGACTCCAGCCCTTCATCCGGGGTGGTGTGGCTGCGCGCGAGAATTTCCCCGCGCAAGGAACTGACCTGGCAGGCCATGCCGCCCGGCACATTGAGTTGTTCGGCACTGAAATGCGCACCGCCGCTGACGCTGGCCAGGCCCGGCATCTGCTCGGTCAGCCCGGCCACCATGCGCGCCGACGCCACCAGGCGCTGGTCGAGGGAAAACATCATCTGGTTGCGCAGGTCATTGAGCATCCAGGCTGCCGCCAGGGCCCAGATCAACACGAACGCGGCGCCCAACTTGAAGGTCAGGCGCAGGCGCAGGCTCTTCACGACGCGTTCTCTCCCCCGTCCGCCGGCCCCAGGCGGTAGCCCAGGCCGCGCACGGTCTCGACGATGCCGTTGCCCAATTTGCGCCGCAGGTGGTGGATATGCACGTTGAGGGCGTTGCTTTCCAACTCGTCATTGAAGCCGTAGACGCTGTCCTTGAGCTGCTCGCTGGACAGCACACGACCCTTGTTGTGCAGCAACGCTTGCAGCAACGCCTGTTCCCGGCGCGACAGGTCTACCGGCTGACCGCCCAGGAAGGTTTCGCGGCTGCTGGGGTCGTAGGTCAGGCGGCCATGTTCGATCAGGTTGACGCTGCGCCCGGCCACCCGCCGCAGCAGGGTTTGCAGACGTGCGGCCAATTCGCGCAGGTCAAAGGGCTTGAGCAGGTAATCGTCGGCCCCGGCCTGCAGGCCGTCGACGCGGTTGGTCACCGAATCCCGCGCGGTGAGGATCAGCACCGGAATCTCCAGGCCCTGGCTGCGCTGTTGCTGCAACAGCTTAAGGCCGTCTTCGTCGGGCAGGCCGAGGTCGAGCACCATGATGTCGAAGGTCGCGGCCTTGAGCATCGCGCGCGCGGCCGCTGCCGTGGCCACGCGCTCGACCGTAAAGCCTTGGGCGGTGAGGCCGGCCACGATGCCGCTGGCGATCAGTTCGTCGTCTTCGCAGACCAATACGTGCATGGAGAACCCTTCGTCAAAGATGGGGGAGATTAAAGAACCAACCGATTAAGCGCGGATTATGCCGTGAAAAGATGCACCCTCAGATATTCCCTACACTTTAGAATAGCGCCCGGTTAATCATCGGTTAATCAACGCCACACATTGTGTGCCTCACTTGTATCGAACTAAGGCTTGACCATGCGGCTTCTGTTGACCTTTCTACTGGTGATGTTCGCCGGGTTCGCCCAGGCCGCGCCGGGTAACCCCTTCGACACCAAACCCGAGTTCCTCCCGGTGGGCAAGGCCTTCACCTTTACTTCCGAGCGCCTTGAAAGTGGCGAGACCCAGTTGTATTGGCAGATTGCCGACGGCTACTACCTGTACCAGCAACGCATGAAGTTCGACGGCCTCGCCGAAAAGCCCGTGCTGCCCCAGGGCGAAGCCCATAGCGATGAATTCTTCGGCGAGCAGCAGGTGTATCGCCAGGGCCTGGAAGTCAAGCTGCCGGCGGGCACCACCGGCCAGGTCAAGCTGGGCTGGCAGGGCTGCGCCGACGCCGGCCTGTGCTACCCGCCGCAATCGATCACCGTGGACCTGGGCGGCAACCCGGCGGTAGCCGCCACTGCGCAGGCGCAGGATCAAAGCCTGGCCAGCGGCCTGCAACAACGCAGCCTGGGTTGGAGCCTGCTGGTGTTCTTTGGCCTGGGCCTGCTGCTGGCGTTCGCACCCTGCTCGTTGCCGATGCTGCCGATTCTCGCCGGCCTGGTGGTCGGCAGCGGCGCCAGCCCGCGTCGCGGCTTTGCCCTGGCCGGCAGCTATGTGGTGTGCATGGCGCTGGTGTATGCCGCGCTGGGCGTGCTGGCCGCCCTGCTCGGCGCCAACCTCGCGGCGCTGCTGCAAACCCCCTGGATCCTCGGCAGTTTCGCGGCATTGTTCGTGATCCTGGCCCTGCCGATGTTCGGCTTCTTCGAGCTGCAACTGCCAGTGGCCCTGCGGGATCGTTTGGATAACGTCAGCCGCAACCAGAGCGGCGGTAGCCTGGTCGGCGCGGGCGTGCTCGGCGCATTGTCCGGCCTGCTGGTGGGGCCATGCATGACCGCGCCCCTGGCCGGCGCGCTGTTGTACATCGCCCAGAGCGGCAATGCGCTGCACGGTGGGTTGATCCTGTTCGCCATGGGCATCGGTATCGGCGTCCCGCTGTTGCTGTTGGTGACCGTGGGCAATCGCTTCCTGCCCAAGCCGGGCACCTGGATGAACGTGCTCAAGGGGGTATTCGGCTTCCTGTTCCTGGGCACTGCCGTGCTGATGATTCGCCCGGTGGTGGATGAAAGCCTGTGGCTCGCCCTGTGGGGCGCGCTGGCGATGGCCATGGCCTATTGCGGCTGGCGCCTGGCCCAGGATTTCGGGCGAGTGGCCATGCTGTTCGGCGCCGGTTCCGTGGTGCTGGGCCTGTGGGGCGCGCTGATGCTGGTGGGCGCCGCCGGTGGCAGCGACGAACCGTGGCAGCCGTTGAAGGTGTACAACGGCTCGAGTAGCGCAGCCGCGCCGACGGCCCACGACGCCTTCCTGACCCTCAACGACCCAGCCGCGCTGCAAAGCCAACTCGACAGTGCCAAGGCCCAGGGCCAATGGGTGCTGGTGGATTACTACGCCGACTGGTGCGTGTCGTGCAAGATCATGGAGAAACAGGTGTTCGGCCGCCCCGAAGTCCTCGCCGCCCTCAAAGATGTGCGCCTGTTGCGCCTGGACGTCACCGCCGACAACCCCGCCAGCCGCGAACTGCTGGGCCGCTACCAGGTGCCAGGGCCGCCGAGTTTCGTGTGGATCGGCCCGGACGGCCAGGAACGCCGCGCCCACCGCATTACCGGTGAAGTCGACGCGATGACCTTCCTGCAACGCTGGACCCAAGCCCGGGACGCCCTCTGATGCTGACCCTGACCATCGGCACCTTCGCCATCGCCCTGAATCACATCCTGCTGATCGGCGCGCTGATTCTCGCCACCCTGGTGGGTTGGCGCGTGGCCAAGCGTGGCGGTGAAAACCCGGAGTCGGTGCTGTTCAGCCTGTTTCTACTAGGCATGCTCACCGCGCGCATCAGCTTCGTGCTGATGTACTGGAGCTACTACCGCAACGACCCACTGCAAATGGTCGACCTGCGCGACGGCGGTTTCCTGGCTTGGCCGGGCGTGGTCGCACTGATCCTCGGCGCCCTGCTCTACGGCTGGCGCCGCCCGGCGCTGCGCAAGCCGCTGAGCGCCGGCGTCATCACCGGCCTGCTGTTCTGGAGCATGACCAGCCTCTCATTGAGCGTGTATGAAAAAGGCACGCGCCTGCCGGATATCACCTTGCGCAATGCCAATGGCGACGTAGTGCAACTGGTCGACTACCAGGGCGGGCCGCTGGTGATCAATCTGTGGGCCACCTGGTGCCCGCCGTGCCGGCGCGAAATGCCGGTGCTGGAAAGCGCCCAACGCATGCGCCCCGACGTGACCTTCCTGTTCGTCAACCAGGCCGAAAGCATGCAAAGCGTCAGTACCTTCCTAGCCACCCAGGGCCTGACCCTGGACAACGTCTTGTTCGACGCCAGTGGCCGCCTCGGCCAGGCCGTGGGCTCCATGGCCCTGCCGACCACGCTGTTCTATACACCCGACGGACGCTTGATCAACAGCCATTTGGGCGAGTTGTCCCAGGCCAGCCTGGCCCGTGCCATGGAGCCCTTCGACACCGTCCCCACCGCCACAAGGAAACCGACATGCCCCGCCTCCGCCACCTGCTGACCCTGCTGCCGCTGACGCTGGCGGCCTCCCTGGCCCAAGCCGAAGACTGGCCAGCGCCGATCAAGCAGATCGAAGCCAAGGGCGCCAAGATCATCGGCAAATTCGACGCCCCCAGCGGCCTCACCGGCTACGCCGCGCAATACCAGAACCGTGGCATGGCGCTGTATCTCACCGCCGATGGCAAACACGTAATCGCCGGCAGCCTCTACGACGCCCAGGGCAACGACCTGAGCAACGCGCCCTTGGAAAAACTGGTGTATGCGCCGATGGCCAAGGAAGTCTGGGCCAAGATGGAACACAGCAGCTGGATCCAGGACGGCGACGTTAAGGCACCGCGCATCGTCTACCTGTTCAGCGACCCCAACTGCCCTTACTGCAACATGTTCTGGGAACAGGCGCGACCCTGGGTGAAGGCCGGCAAGGTGCAACTGCGCCACATCATGGTCGGCATCATCCGCGAAGACAGCCCCGGCAAATCCGCCGCGCTGTTCGCCGCCAAGGACCCGCAAAAAGCCCTGGAAGAACACGAAGCCGCCGGCAAAGGCAGCAAGTTGCAGGCGCTGGCCAAGATCCCGGCGGATATCGAAGCCAAGCTCGATGCCAATATGAAGTTGATGGACGAGCTGGAACTGTCGGCTACACCGGCGATTTTCTATCTGGATGACAAGGGCGGGTTGCAGCAACAGCAAGGTGCGCCGTCGCCGGATAAGTTGGTGAAGATACTTGGGCCAAAATAAACGCTGGCTGGACTGACGTTATCGGGGGCAAGCCCCGATAACGCCCTCACAGACAGCGAAATCAAAGCCCTTCCAACTCCGCCATCAAATCACTCAACCGATCCACCTTCTCCACGCTGATCTCACTGCCCGCCAGCCCGTCGATGTACTCGGCCAGTTCCGCCACGCTGCTGCACTCGAACATCGCGCGCAGCGGTACGTCCCGTTGCAGGGTTTTCTGCACACGCGAGGCAATCTGTGTGGCCAGCAGCGAATGCCCGCCCAGCTCGAAGAAGTTGTCCTGCACACCGACCCGCTCGACTTTGAGCACTTCGGCCCAGATGACGGCCAGGGTGGTTTCCAGTTCGTTGCGTGGCGCCAGGTAATCCTGGCGATGCAACTGGCCGATTTCCAGGACCGGTAGAGCGTTGCGGTCGAGTTTGCCGTTGGCGTTGAGCGGCAGGCGTTCAAGCCATAGCCAATGCAGCGGCACCATGTACTCCGGCAGTTCGGCGCGCAGGCGCTGTTTGATACGGTCCAGACGTTCGCTGGGGTCGAGCGCGCCATCGGCCGCCACCAGGTAGCCCACCAAGTGTTTGCCGTTGACGCCGTCCTGCACGCCGACGGCGGCATCGCGCAGGTCGGCTTGTTCGTGCAGACGCGCTTCGATTTCCCCCAGCTCGATCCGGTAGCCGCGAATCTTCACCTGATGGTCGATCCGACCGACATATTCCAACACCCCATCGCTGCGCCGCCGCGCCAGGTCGCCGGTGCGGTACAGGCGTTCGCCCGGCGCGCCGAACGGGTCGGGCACAAAGACCGGCGCAGTACGCAACGGGTCGCCAACATAGCCGCGCCCGACTCCGGTGCCCGCCACGCACAACTCGCCGACAGCGCCTTGGGGCACCAACTCCAATGCGCCATCGAGCAGGTACAGGCGGTTGTTGTCGGTTGTCGTTTTCAGAAGACGGCTGCACTGAACGTCAGAAGCCGACTGCACTATAGCAGCGGAGGGGTTGGATCCATCAGGCAACGACGGGCTGCTGCCGGCCAATAGCCGACAATGACGACACTGGAAATCCCCGCCTGTGAGCGTCGGCTCAGGGCGGGACAGCGTCATCCAGCTACCTGCGCCACTGACTCAGCCTTGTCCAGCCGGCCGCGCCGCACGAACAGACTGACCAGCCGTTGACGGATCGCCACCTGGAGTTCCGCCAGTTGTTCCGGCGTGATGCGAATTTCACCCGCTCGACGAGCGCAACACCGGCGCCGCCTACGCCAAGAACCGGCGAATCGAACTCAAACTCACGAACCGCTGAGCGCCGCGTCACCGCGCTGCTGCGCCAGCCAGTCGCGCGGGGCGCAGCCCATGCGCACGCGGAAGGCGCGCGCCAGAGCGTTCGGGCTGCCGTAGCCGACGCGGTCGGCCACCACCGCCACCGGCCGCCCCTGCTTGAGCAGGGTGCAACTGACGTTCATCCGCCAGTCGGCCAGATAGTCGCCCGGCGTGACGCCCACCGCGTCCTTGAACGCGGCGGCGAAGCGCGCGCGTGACATGCCCGCCTTCGCCGCCAGCGCCTCGAGCGACCACGCGGTCTGCGGCGCATCGTGCATGGCGGTTATGGCGCGCGCGAGTTTCGGGTCGGCCAGGCCCGCCAGCAGTCCGGTGGCGCCAAGCCGCCCATCCATCAGATAACGCAGCAACTGGATCAGTAGCAACTCGCACAAGCGGTCGATGGCGGCCTGCCGACCGCACTGGTCGCGCTCGGCTTCGGCAAACAGCAACTCTAGCGTCGGCCCGAGGCCGGGCAAGTCCGCCAACGGAATCAGCAGCATCGACGGCAAGGCCATGGCCAACGGATTGCCCGTCGAAGCGCCCAGGTCGACCTCCGCACACAACTGCTCAGCGGTATCGCCGGGGGCGGCGACAAAACGATGCGACGCCACGCGCGGATAAAACAGCAGGCTCGGCTCGGTAACCAGCAGATCTTCATGCACGGGCGAACGCGCCGTAATCGGGCCGCGCCGCACCAGATGGATATAGCCATGCGGCGCCGCGTAATGATGCTGCCCACAGAAGGCGCCGCTGTGAAAAACGCGCGCCGAAAGCGAGTAGTGCCGGAGCAAGCCGGCCAGTCGATCCGCCATTCCACTCTCCATATAAGACGATAGGTTACGTATTTGATACTTTACGTGCCATATCGTACCAAACAAAGGGCGATCATGCCCACGTGCTCTTGCACCTCACCCACTACGGAGATAGACATGACCCAAATCGCCCCCCTGACCATCGACACCGCTGACGCCGCTACCGCTGCCACACTCAAGGCCGTCAAAGCCAAGCTTGGCATGGTGCCGAACCTGTTCGCCACGCTGGCCCACGCGCCGGCGGCGCTCAATGGCTACCTCGGCTTGTCCGAAACGCTGGGCACCGGCCGCCTGAATGCCTCCCAGCGCGAGATCGTTGCGCTCGCTGCCGGTCAAGCCAATCGCTGCCAGTATTGCCTGAGCGCACACACCCTGATCGGCAAAGGTGCCGGACTGTCGGCAGAGGCCATCGCCGCGGCCCGCACCGGCCAGGCGGCCAACGCACTTGACGATGCAATCGCCGGCTTTGCCCGCGCGCTGGTCGAGCAACGCGGCGTGGTGTCGGCCGACGCCATGGCCAACTACCGCCGCGCGGGGCTCGACGACGGCCTGATACTGGAAGTGATCGCCAACGTCGCGCTGAACACGCTCACCAACTACACCAACCACATCGCCGACCCCACGGTGGATTTCCCCGTGGTCGCCGTCTGATCTCCATAGGCATATAAGGAGAACACGATGAAAATCGCACTCACCGGCGCTCTGCTCGCCAGCGCCCTCGTCCTGCCACTGGCCGTCACGGCCGGCGACTAAAGGCCTCGGCCGAGCACTACCGCAAGACCGGCAAGTTCTTGGACGGCGCCACGCTGGTGAAAGAGATCCGCAAGCTCGAAACCAGCGCCATGACCACTGGCAACCCTGTGGTCTGGGGTTCCGATGCGGCCGTGTGGTTCGTGATGGTCAAGGACGCCAAAGGCCGTTTCGCCAGCAACCCCTTGTGGGGCGACGGCTGGGGCTGGGCGCTGTTCAAGGCCGACGCCCCCGCCAAGAATGTCGCCGTCAGCTACGAAGCCGACTGCATGGGCTGCCATGTGCCGGCGGCCAAGACCGACCGCGTATTCATCCAGGGCTATCCGACACTGACCCAGCACTGACTTGCTGCCGGGTTACGCTTCGCGCAGGATGGCACCTCCGTCCTGCGCGAGCCACCCTTTCCGGAAGCGCGCCATGCCGACACTCGACGCCTTTCTGACCGACGTCCGCGCCTGCACGCGCTGCGCACCGCATCTGCCACACGGCGTGCAGCCGGTCTTCCAGTTTCACCCGAGTGCGCCCATCCTCATCGCCGGCCAAGCACCGGGGGCCCGGGTCCATGCCTCAGGCGTGCCCTTCGACGACGCCAGCGGCGCGCGTCTGCGCGCCTGGCTGGGCGTGGACCGCGACACCTTCTACGACCCTACCCGCATCGCCATTCTGCCCATGGGCTTCTGTTATCCGGGCACCGGCAAAAGCGGTGACCTGCCGCTACGCCCGGAGTGCGCCCCCCGCCTGGCGCGAAGCCTTCATGCAGCGTTTCGAGCGCCTGTCGCTGGTCATCGTGCTGGGCAGCTACGCCATGGACTACCACCTCGGTACTGGCAAGACGCCGCTCACCCGGGTGGTCGAAGCCTGGCGCGAGCACTGGCCGCAAGCGTTCCCCCTGCCTCACCCTAGCCCGCGCAACAATCGCTGGCTGGTGCGCAACCCCTGGTTCCAACAAGACGTGCTGCCCGCGCTGCAAGCACGCGTCCAGGCAGTCCTCACCGCCAACCCCAAGGAAACCCCATGACCGACGACACCGCCGCCATTACCGAGCTGCTGCACAAGTACTACGACACCCTGGCCTGGGCGAACGGAGACAGGCACCGGCTTTGGAGCGATGAACGACGGCTTCAGGTGCGGTAGCTGACGCCTGGGACCTCAATCACCGTATGACCGGGTTGTCACTTTCAGAAGGCGACAGCACGAAATATCAAAAGTCGACCGCACGGTCTTTTCTGACGTTGGAGTCGCCTCAGAAAACGGAAAATAAAGCACGCTAAGGCGTAGTTCCCTCGGGCTACACCGCGTCCGCACTGCGCGGTTCTTTCTTCCCTTGCAGTGACGCAATCAGCGGGCAGGAAACGTTCCCCTTCCGCGCATGGCAGGCGCACACCAAATCAGACAGCACGGCCTCCATGCGCGCCAGGTCAGCCATCCTCTCGCGCACGTCCTTGAGCTTGTGCTCGGCCAGGCTGCTGGCTTCCTCGCAATGGGTGCCATCCTCCAGCCGCAGCAGCTCGGCGATCTCATCCAGGCTGAAGCCCAACCGCTGGGCTGATTTCACGAAGCGCACCCGCGTTACATCCGTCTCGCCATAGCGGCGAATGCTGCCGTAAGGCTTGTCCGGTTCCGGGAGCAAGCCCTTGCGCTGATAGAACCGGATGGTCTCCACATTGACCCCGGCCGTCCTGGCGAAAACGCCAATGGTCAGGTTCTCCAAATTGTTTTCCATATCGCTTGACTCCGTACATAACTACGGAAGTAAGCTTAAGCTATCCAATTCAGATTCGAAAGGACAAACGTATGTCTGAACCTCAAAACGGGCGCGGCGCGCTCTTCACTGGCGGGCTGGCCGCCATCCTCGCCTCGGCTTGCTGCCTCGGGCCGCTGGTTCTGATCGCCTTGGGGTTCAGCGGCGCTTGGATCGGCAACTTGACGGTGTTGGAACCCTATCGCCCCATCTTTATCGGCGTGGCGCTGGTGGCGTTGTTCTTCGCCTGGCGGCGCATCTACCGGCCGTCAGCCGCCTGCAAACCGGGTGAGGTTTGCGCGATTCCCCAAGTGCGAGCTACTTACAAGCTCATTTTCTGGGGCGTGGCCGTGCTGGTTTTGGTCGCGCTCGGATTTCCCTACGTCGTGCCATTTTTCTATTGATCACAGGAGTTCACCATGAAAAAGCTGCTTTCCGCCCTTGCCCTCGCTGCCGTTGTTGCCCCCGTGTGGGCCGCCACCCAGACCGTTACGCTGTCCGTACCGGGCATGACCTGCTCGGCCTGTCCGATCACTGTCAAGAAGGCGATTTCCAAGGTCGATGGCGTCAGTAAAGTTGACGTGACCTTCGAGACGCGCGAAGCGGTGGTCACCTTCGATGATGCCAAGACCAGCGTGCAGAAACTGACCAAGGCTACCGAGGATGCGGGCTACCCATCATCAGTCAAGAACTGATCATGAAAGACCCGAAGACACTGCTGCGGGTCAGCATCATTGGCACAACCCTCGTGGCGCTGTGTTGCTTCACCCCTGTTCTGGTCATTTTGCTCGGTGTGGTCGGCTTGTCCGCGCTGACCGGCTATCTGGACTATGTGCTGCTGCCTGCGCTGGCGATTTTCATCGGCTTGACCATCTACGCCATCCAACGAAAACGCCAAGCCGATGCCTGCTGCACACCGAAATTCAATGGAGTAAAAAAATGACCGAAATCACCGTGAATGGCATGACCTGCACATCCTGCGCCACCCATGTCAAAGATGCTTTGGAAAAGATTCCCGGCGTGAATGCCGCTGTGGTGTCCTATCCAGAAAGCCGCGCGCAAGTCATGGCAGACACCGCCGTGAGCCACAACCAACTGCTGGCCGCCATCGCCGCATTGGGTTATCAAGGCTCGATCCGGGTTGGTGATTTCAAAGATGAACCAAAAATCCGTGATGCACTTGAGGGCGCCGGTTTGCATATCGCCATCATTGGCAGCGGCGGGGCCGCGATGGCGGCGGCGCTGAAGGCCGTCGAGCAAGGCGCGACGGTCACGCTGATCGAACGCGGCACCATCGGCGGCACCTGCGTCAATATCGGCTGTGTGCCGTCCAAGATCATGATCCGCGCTGCCCATATTGCCCATCTGCGCCGGGAAAGTCCGTTCGACGGCGGTATTGCGGCAACTGTGCCTGCGATTGACCGCAGCAAACTGCTGGCCCAGCAGCAGGCCCGTGTCGATGAACTGCGGCACGCCAAATACGAAGGCATCCTGGACGGCAATCCAGCCATCACCGTTTTGCACGGTGAAGCGCGTTTCAAGGACGACCAGAGCCTGGTCGTCCGTTTGAACGAGGGTGGCGAGCGCGAGGTAACGTTCGACCGCTGCCTGGTCGCCACCGGTGCCAGTCCGGCCGTGCCGCCGATTCCGGGCCTGAAAGAGTCACCCTACTGGACTTCCACCGAAGCGCTTGTCAGCGACACCATTCCCGCACGCCTGGCCGTGATCGGTTCGTCGGTGGTGGCGTTGGAACTGGCGCAAGCCTTTGCCCGGCTCGGCAGCCAGGTCACGATCCTGGCACGCAGCACCTTGTTCTTCCGGGAAGACCCGGCCATCGGCGAGGCCGTGACAGCCGCTTTCCGCGCCGAGGGCATCGAGGTGCTGGAGCACACGCAAGCCAGCCAGGTCGCCCATGTGAACGGCGAATTCGTGCTGACCACCGGACACGGTGAATTGCGCGCTGACAAGTTGCTGGTTGCCACCGGTCGGGCACCGAATACGCGCAGCCTCGCGCTGGACGCGGCGGGGGTCACTGTCAATGCGCAAGGGGCCATCGTTATCGACCAAGGCATGCGCACGAGCAACCCGAACATCTACGCGGCCGGCGACTGCACCGACCAGCCGCAGTTCGTCTACGTGGCAGCGGCCGCCGGCACCCGTGCCGCGATCAACATGACCGGCGGCGACGCAGCCCTCAATCTGACCGCGATGCCGGCAGTGGTGTTCACCGACCCGCAAGTCGCCACCGTGGGCTACAGCGAGGCGGAAGCGCACCACGATGGCATCGAGACCGACAGTCGCACGCTGACACTCGACAACGTTCCGCGAGCGCTTGCCAACTTCGACACACGCGGCTTCATCAAGCTGGTCATCGAGGAAGGTAGCGGACGGCTCATCGGCGTGCAGGCGGTGGCCCCGGAAGCGGGCGAACTGATCCAGACGGCGGTGCTCGCCATCCGCAACCGCATGACGGTGCAGGAACTGGCCGACCAGTTGTTCCCCTACCTGACAATGGTCGAGGGGTTGAAGCTTGCGGCGCAGACCTTCAACAAGGACGTGAAGCAGCTTTCCTGCTGCGCTGGATAAAAAAAGGAGGTTTTCAATGAGCGCCTACACCGTGTCCCGGCTGGCCCTTGATGCCGGGGTGAGCGTGCATATCGTGCGCGACTACCTGCTGCGCGGATTGCTGCGTCCGGTGGCGTGCACCCCGGGCGGCTATGGCCTGTTCGATGATGCCGCCTTGCAACGGCTGTGCTTCGTGCGGGCGGCCTTCGAGGCGGGCATCGGCCTGGACGCGCTGGCGCGGCTGTGCCGGGCGCTGGATGCTGCGGACGGCGATGAAGCGGCCGCGCAGCTTGCCGTTCTGCGCCAGTTCGTCGAGCGTCGGCGCGAAGCGTTGGCCGATCTGGAGGTGCAGTTGGCCACCATGCCGACCGAGCCGGCACAGCACGCGGAGAGTCTGCCATGAACAGCCCCGAGCGCTTGCCGTCCGAGACGCACAAACCGATCACCGGCTACCTGTGGGGCGCGCTGGCCGTGCTCACCTGTCCCTGCCATTTGCCGATTCTCGCCATTGTGCTGGCCGGCACGACGGCCGGCGCGTTCATCGGAGAGTACTGGGGTATCGCAGCCCTCACGCTGACCGGTT
The DNA here is from genome assembly GCA_027943415.1 of Closterium sp. NIES-67. Classification (NCBI taxonomy): domain Eukaryota; kingdom Viridiplantae; phylum Streptophyta; class Zygnematophyceae; order Desmidiales; family Closteriaceae; genus Closterium; species Closterium sp. NIES-67. The sequence goes on from BQMB01000756.1 coordinate 76,320, forward strand.
TGTTCGTCCTGTCTGTGACACGACTGCTGCGGGCCTTCAAAGATCGATCATGAGCGCTTCCCATTGAGACAAACCACGCTGTCGCTACGTTGCCTCATGCCGGCATCAAATTCGGCTGAGTAGCTTCTCGCCATCTGGACGTAGCTCACCCTTGGGTGAAACATGCCGATACAGGGTCTGCCGCGTGACGCCAAGTTCCTGGCACAGGTCGCCGACCTTGGTCTCTGGCTGACCCATTGCCGCCATCGCCAGCCGCAGCTTGGCGGCGGTCATCTTGAACGGCCGGCCGCCTTTCCGCCCGCGCGCGCGGGCCGAGGCTAGGCCGGCAATCGTGCGCTCCGCGATCAACTCGCGCTCGAACTCGGCCAGGGCGGCGAAGATGCCAAAGACCAGCTTGCCGGCGGCGGTCGTGGTGTCGATGGCCGCGCCGTGCCCGGTTAATACCTTCAAGCCGATGCCGCGCCCAGTCAGGTCGTGCACGGTGTTGATGAGATGTCGCAGGTCGCGTCCGAGCCGATCCAGTTTCCACACGACCAGTGTGTCGCCAGTTCGCAACGCCTTCAGGCAGCTCGTCAAGCCGGGCCGATCCTCGCGCATGCCGGATGCCTGGTCCTCGTAAAGATGTACTGGATCGACCCCGGCGGCAATCAGCGCGTCGCGCTGCAAATCGGTAGCCTGGGAGCCGTCCGCCTTCGATACCCGCATGTAGCCTATCAGCATGTCGTACCTGTCACATATACGTTCGATTATGTGACAGTGTGAGCCAGAAAGTTCTCGCCGTCAAAAACTGTCACTTAACCCGTCATTTAGTCTAAGACCTGCAAACGGCCATTCAGGCTCGTAATGTGACAAAAACTCCGGCGGGATGCCCTCCTTGGTGAACGTGGCGCGCAAACGTTCCAGGGATTCGGGGTCGCGTCGCCCGTAGGACGCCAGTGTGAACAGCAAGCGGGCCGTCTCCGGGTTGTGTCGCGCTTCAATGATGGCCTCATCGATGGCCTGGGCTGCTCGTTGCCAGTGGTTGATGGGTTCCGGCTTCGGCACCTTCGCCGGCAGGCCGTTGGTGAAACCAGTGTGCGGCTCCGTCTGAAACAGCGCGGCCTGTTCCCCGCGCGGGATCAGCGCCTTTGACTCGATCAGCGTGATGGCGGTGGCCGCCGCCTCCAGCATCTGCCACTGCACCGCCGGGGCCAGAATCTCGTAGGGACGCCACAGACTCTGCCCGGCGCGCAGCGGATGGCCGCAGCGCTCCCAGACATGGCGGATGCTCGCCGAGCAACTGCCGCAGTGCGAGAGCGGCGTGTTCAGCTCATCAAGCAGGGTGCGCAGCAGCCGGAACCACAAGCCGGCGTGGACACGCCGACGCGGCAGCTCCACAAAACCCGTCGTCAGCGCCTGCCAGGTGCGCCGGTCCATGCAGGCGATTGCGTCATCGGCAGGGCGCGGCGCAGCATCGGCGATTTCCCACTGAAGATACCGGCCGGGCATGCCCCAGTAGGACTCCAGCCAGCAGCCATGCTGCGGGCAGCTCAGCATCAAGGGGAGCTGCCAGACGAGTAGCACAGCTTGATTCGTTGGATCGTTCAGACACTGCGGACACGCCCGGCGAATCGTCTGGCTCGGTAGCCAGGCACGCCAGCGAGTGATGGACCGCACCTTGCGGGTGCGCTTGGGCAGGAGCACCGCGCATTGGAATGTATAGGTTTCCAAGGCTGCTGGTACCGAATCGTCGAGACTGTCGAGCAGCCACGGCACCCAGCCTGCAAGACTCATGCTGCGCAACCGCTCCAGCTCGACGCCACTGCGCTGGCAGAGCGCCGTCAGCAACGACAAGGATGGTGCGGTATCCAGGTCATCAAGTTGGCTGTGACCAAGATCGTGGGCCAGCAGCTCGTGCACGTCCATCTGGTAGCAGGCGGCGACCCGGTTGAGCCATGAGGACAGGGCTTCGCCTTCCTTGGGTGCCGGATGCAGCGGCCAGCGCGGCGCGGACTTCACATCAGTTCCCGCTCGAACTGTCGCCGCCGCTCACTGGGGCCGATGTAGTCGGCCATGCTGAGCGTGCGGTGGTTGATCGCTTCCTCGCCACTCTCCACGGCGGCGACGGCCGCCGCCACCAGCAGATGTGCAAGCTCGCCGATGGTGCCTTCGCTCCGGGTGAGCAGGTAGCGGGCCATGTCCAGCGTGGCAATCGGGGATGGCCGCCGTAGCGGGAGTGACGCCGCGAAGCTGGCCAGCAGCGAGCAGCAGTCCTCATTGGCCTCCCACGGCGGCAGCAGCATCGGCTCGAAGCGGTTTTCCAACTGATCGTCCGAACGGATGGCCAGGTACGCCTCGCGCGTGCCGACCCCGACCAGGGGGATACGCAGCTCGTTGCCGAGGAAGCGCAGCAGGTTGAGGAACTCGCGCCGGTTAACGCTGTTGCCAGCCAGTACATTGTGCAGTTCGTCGATCACCAGCATGCGCACGCCGACCTTGCGCAGCAGGGCCAGCGCCAGTTGCTCCATTTCCGGCAGCCGTGGGCGCGGGCGCAGCGGCGCGCCCATCGCAGCCAGCAGCGCGACATAGAAGCGGATCACCGATGGCTCTGACGGCATCTGCACGACCAGCACCGGGATATGTTCTTGGTCAGCGTCGGTGCCGACCGGGTGCGCCCGCCGGAATTTCTCGACGATCATCGACTTGCCGTTGTTGGTGGGGCCGACCAGCAGCAGGTTTGGCATGCGTTGCTTGTTCGGCCACGCATACAGAGTTTCCAGCCGGTTCAGCGCCTCGACCGCGCGCGGGTAGCCGATCCAGCGGTCGGCGCGAATGCGCTGGATGCGCTCGTCTGCCGGCAGCCTGGCCAAACCCTGTGCCGCTGGCAGCAGGTGGGACAGGTCAATGACGGGATATTCGTCCACGGCTACCACTCCTCGATCTGATCGAACGGTTTGGCCGGCGGCAGGTTGTCTGCCTGCGGGTCAGCCATGTCCACATCCGGCGGTATGGGCTTGGCCGGTGGCTCCGACGTCTTGAGGTGCTGGCGGCGATCAGCGTCGCGCCGCGCCTTGCGCGTGGCCTTCTGGGCGGTGGTCACGATCTCGCGCATCTGCCCGATCATGCGGAACAGCGCCGACTCGTCCACCTGCTCGCGCCCGAGCTGACGCAATTTGGCCAGCGCCTGGCGTTGTTCCCAGAGGGTGACGGCCGGATGGGACAAGGTGCGGTAGTGGATCTCCAGATAGTGCTGACCTTCCGGTTCCAGTACCCAGATGCGGCTGATGTCGCGCGGATCGCGCCGGATCAGGAAGGCGGGCAAGCGCTCGCGCCGGGCAATCCACGGCTTGAGGGCGTCGGCGTAGTAGTGGATGTGGTCGATGACAAAGCCGGTGCGGGTCAGGGTGCGGCGGATCACCGGCAGGAAATCGACCAAAAACGCGGTGGGGCGGGTAACGACGGCCGGGACGCCAACGCGCTCCACGGCCTCGGCCCAGCGCGCGGCCGGCGGCTGGAGCAGGCCGTTGTGCACGGAGCCGTGATAGGTGCCTACCGCCAACGCGAGCCAGCGCTCCAGCTCGCGCAGCGTCAGGGTGGCCATCTTCTCGGAATCGTACTCGCCGCGCTGGCCGGGATTGGAGAAGGTCGTCCCCGGTAATTCGTCGTGGATCATCTGCATCGCCGTGCCGATGATCCGTTCCACGATGCCGCCGTAGTGCGGCTGGCCTGGTGGGCGATAGTCCAGCCGGATGCCATGCTGTTCGCAGCCACGGCGCAGCGCTTCGCTTTTGAACTCGGCCGCGTTGTCCAGATAGAGCAGCCTGGGCTTGCCGCTCATCGGCCAGTCCATTTCCACATTCAGCCCTTCCAGCCAGGGCCGCTTGTCGCAGGCGGCATGCGCGAGGCATAGGCCGACCGAGACGGCGGACGGCGCTTCCAGCGTGACCACCATGCCGAGTACGCAGCGCGTGAACACGTCGATGGCGAGGGTCAAATATGGGCGGCCAATCGGTTGCCGGTCGCGCTCGTCGACCACGATCAGGTCGATGACGGTGTGGTCGATCTGCACCTGTTCCAGCGGCATGGTGACTTCTGGCGGAATGCCACCCGCGCCTTGCAAGGGACGGGCAGCGTCCTGCCCGCCCCGGCTGCGGGCTATTTTCGCCGGGTGTAGTCCGGCAATCCGCTGGGCCACGGTGTTGCGCGCCGGCACCGGCAGCTTCTGGGTTTTGCACGCCTGCGCGACTTCGCGGTGGAACGCCGCCAGGCTGCGTTTCTGCTTGGTCAGGAAGCGCTTTTGCAGCAGCTCGCGGATGATGCGCTCGACCGGTTCCGGCAAGCGCCCCTTGCCTTTGCCGCCGCCGGATCGGCCGGGCGTCAGGTCTGTTACCAGGCCAGTACCCTGCCGGGCGCGACGGATCAGGACATATACCTGTCGCCGGGACAGGCCCAGCGCTTGGGCTGCCTCATCGGCGGCTTCATGCCCGACCACCTCAAGCGCTGCCAGTGGCCCGATGATTTCCGTCCGGTGCCGGGCTTGCGCCCATGCCTCGTCGGGCAGGGTGGCCACGCCTTGCGCGGCAATCGGTGGAGTGTCTGATGTCATGCCCAAACCTCGCTTTGGTGCACACGAGTATTGAGCATAGTCGAGATTGGTGCAGACGACTCCTGATATTGGGCTGTCAGGAGCCGTATGCACACCAGGCGTTACATCCAGTCAGATGGTGCGGTCGTCTTCTGAAACGACATCGGTGGGTGTGCCAATCGGCAGATAAGTGCCACGGGTCGAGGCCAGGTCGACTCGGAAGAACGCCACGTCATCGGAACATTCCGCCGGACCGTACGCATTCACCAGGCCGATCTCGGGGTAGCGTTGCAGCCACTGGTGCGCCAGTTCAGGCGGCATCGCCTCGCCGGTCGGCAGCATCCAGCGCAGGCCGTCCAGGTGCAGGCGCTCCTGGGCGAGCATGCCCTGAATCAACGACGGCACGCTCTCCAGCACGCTGATGCCCTGGGCCTGCACATGGGCCAGCAAACCTTGCGGGTCGTGGGCGATGCTGTTCGGCACGATGTCCACCCGCGCGCCAAACAACGGCGCGGCGAGGAATTGCCACACGGAAATATCGAAACTCTGGGAGGCGGTTTGCGCGATCACATCCGCTGCGGTCAGGTCCAGGTACGGCACTTTGCTCAACTGGTTATTGAGCATGCCGCGCTGTTGCACCATCACGCCTTTGGGCAGGCCGGTGGAGCCGGAGGTGTAGATCATATAGGCGAGGTTGTCGGGGCCACTGTAGACACCCGGGTTCTCACCACGGGCCGGCACTTCGTCCCATACCAGCAACTGGCAGTCGATACCGTCCAACAACGCGATGGCCTGTTCGCGACACGCCTCGCTGCACACCAGCAGCGGCGTACGGCTCAGCTCGATAAGGCGGCGCAGACGCTGGCTCGGCAAGCCCGGGTCCAGCGGCAAGTAGCCGGCCCCGGCCTTGAAGCTGCCGATTATCATGCCCAGCAACTCCAAGTCGCGTTCGGCCAGCAACGCCACCGGTTGATCCAGGCCGACACCCGCCGCGATGAGTGCGTGCCCCAGGCCATTGCTGCGGCGATTCAGTTCCTCGTAGCTCCAGTGCCGATCCAGGCAACTGGCGGCGATACGCTGTGGATGCGCGGCTACCTGGGCTTCGAACAGCTCCACATAGCTGCGCTCCAGTGGGTAGGCGTGTTCGCTCTGGTTGCAGCCGTGCACCAGGAAATCGCGCTCCTGTTCGCCCATCAGCGGCAAGTCGGCCATGTCGCCATGGAAGCCCTGCACCAGCGCCAGCAGCAGGCGTTTGAACTCGGCAAGTAAACCTTGCACGGTGCTTTCGTCGAAATAGCGTTGGTCGTAGGACAGGTGCAAGCCCAGGTCATCGCCCGGATAGCACACGGCCGTCAGCGGGAAATTGGTGTGGGTGCGCCCGGAATCCGAGGTGGCGTTCAGACTATGGGCGCGGTCCAGTACCGTGGTGTCCACCGGGGCGTTTTCGAACACGAACAGGCTGTCGAACAACGGCTGGCCCTTGGGCAGTTCGCTGTGTTCCTGGATAGTCACCAGCGGCAGGTATTCGTACTCGCGCAATTGCATATTGCTGTCGAGCAGGCCGTTCAACCACTGCCGCACGCTGCAGGGCTGGCCGTCCTCGGGCAGTTGCACCCGCAGGGCGATGCTGTTGATAAACAGACCGACCGTGTGTTGCATCTCGGGCATGTCCACCGGACGACCGGCCACGGTCACGCCAAACACCACGTCACGGTCTCCGCTCACCCGACGCAGCACCAGCGCCCAGGCCGCCTGGGCGAAAGTGTTGACGGTCAGTTGATGGGCCTGGACCAATTCACGCAGCTGTGCGCCGTCGTGCGCATCGAGGCGGGTGTAGCAGTCGCCCACCACCATGCCGCCGCTGTGGCCGGCGTGTTCGCGCAGGAATGGGCGGTCGCTGGGGATCGGCGTGGTGCGTTCGAAGCCTTTCAGGTTCTGTTGCCACCACTGGCGCGCTTCGCTCAGGTTGCGGCGTTGCAGCCAGGCGATGTAGTCGCGATAGCGCGGCGGCGTGGCCAGCTGCGCGTCGCGGCCTTCACCCAGCGCCAGGTAGATTTCGAAGAAGTCGTTCATCAGCAACGAACGGCACCAGGCATCGATCAGGATGTGGTGGTTGCTCATCATGAACCAGTAGCGCGCCTCGCCCACGCGAATCAGCCGCAGGTGGAACGGAGCCTGGTTGAGCAGATCGAAACCGGCCTCGCGCTCGGCCTTGAGCAGCGCTTGCAGGCGCGGCTCATGCTCGGCCTCCGGCGCGTGACGCCAGTCCAGGTACTCGATGGGGGTGCTACCCGGTGCGTGGATCACTTGCAGCATGTCTTCGCCGACGTTCCAGCAGAACGACGCGCGCAAGGCTTCGTGACGGGCGATCACCGCTTGCCAGGCCTGGGCGAAACGCTCGGGGTCCAGCTCGCTATTGATGCGGTAGCGATCCTGCATGTAGTACAGGCCAGTGCCCGGTTCCAACAAGGTGTGCAGCAGCAAACCTTCCTGCATCGGGGTCAGCGGGTAGACATCTTCGATCACATGGGCGGGCACCGGCAGGCTGTCCAGTTGTGCCTGAGTCAGACGCGCCAGAGGGAAGTCCGACGGAGTCAGGCCACCGGCCTGGTCGCTGAGGCAGTGTTCGATCAGGCTGTGCAACTCGGCCACGTAAGCCTCGGCCAGTGCGTCGATGGTGCGCGCATCATAGCGTTCGCGGCTGAAGGTCCAGCGCAGCAGCAATTCACCGCCGTAGACCTGGCTGTCCACGCTCAAAGCATTGGGCAGCGGCGCGTCCGGGTCATGGGCCTGGCCGGCCGGCTCATCCAGCGGATGGAACAGCGCATCGGCGCCGAAGCTCTGGTCGAACTGGCCAAGGTAATTGAAGGTGATTTCGGCGCTCGGCAGCGCCGCTATCTGCCGCTTGCAACCGGCGTCCGCCAGGTAGCGCAGCACGCCATAGCCCAGGCCCTTGTGGGGCACCGCGCGCAGCTGTTCCTTGATCGCCTTGATCGAATCGCCCTGCCCGTCTTGGGGCGTGAGGCGCAGCGGGTACGCGCTGGTGAACCAGCCGACGCTGCGGGTCAGGTCGATATCGTCGAACAGCGGTTCGCGGCCGTGGCCTTCCAATTGGATCAACGCCGAGGCGTGGCCGCTCCAGCGGCACAGTACGCGGGCCAGGGCGGTCAGCAGCAGGTCATTGACCTGGGTGCGGTATGCGCTGGGCGCCTGTTGCAGCAACTGGCGGGTGCGCTCGGCGTCCAGGCGCAAGCTGACGCTGTCGGCATCGCGATTGCGCAGCGCGCCATGGGCACGGTCCACCGGCAACGCCACGTCAGGCCCGGCCAACTGCGCTTGCCATACGGCCAGTTCTTCGCGCAGGGATTCGCTGCCGGCATACGCCTGCAGGCGCGCGGCCCAGTCACGCAGCGCGCTGGTCTTGGCCGGCAGGCTGACCGACTGGCCGGCGCTCAACTGGCGGTACACCGTTTGCAAATCTTCGAGCAGCACACGCCACGACACGCCGTCCACCACCAGGTGATGGATCGCGATCAGCAGGCGTTGCTGGCCCTCGGGCCCGTCCACCAGCAGCGCGAGCAGCAGCGGGCCGTGTTGCAGGTCGAGGCTGCGCTGGGTGTCGTTGAACAGCGCGGTGCACTGCGCCATGTCGCGTACCTGGGCCTGCATCAGCACACCGCCATGGGGTACGGCCAGGTGTTCGGCGTGCCACTGGGCGTCGCGCCGGGTAAAACTCAGGCGCAGCGCATCGTGGTGCTCCAGCACCGCCAGCAGCGCTTGCTCCAGACGGTGCGGGTCGAGCAGTTGCAGCGGCTTGAGCAGCAGCGCCTGGTTCCAGTGCTGACGGTTGGGCATCGGCGTTTCGAAGAACCACCGTTGGATCGGCGTCAGCCCCGAACGACCGGTGAGCACGCCTTGCTCGGCGCGGATGTGCTCGGTGCGCGTGGCCACGGCGGCCAAGGCCCTCACGGTCTGGTGCTGGAACAGGTCACGCGGGCTGAAATGAATCCCGGCCTGGCGTGCGCGGCTCACCACTTGGATCGACAGGATCGAATCGCCGCCCAGTTCAAAGAAGTTATCGTCCAGGCCCACTTGCTGCACATTCAACACGGCGCACCAGATCGCGGCCAGGCTGCTTTCAAGGGCGTTGCTTGGCGCCACGTAATGTTGGCGGTTGGCCTCCGGGTCGGGTTGCGGTAACGCACGGCGGTCGAGCTTGCCGTTGGCAGTCAGCGGCATGCTGTCGAGCACGATCAGATGCGCGGGCACCATGTAGTCCGGCAGTTGCGCCTTCAGGTGGGCTTTGAGGGCCTCGCGCAGGGGGCCGTGCTCGGCGTCGCTGACCAGGTACGCCACCAGTTGTTTGCCGCTCGGCGCATCCAGCGCCAGCACCACCGCTTCGCGCACCTGGCTGTGTTCCAACAGACGGGTTTCGATTTCCCCCAGCTCGATGCGGAAACCGCGAATCTTCACCTGATGGTCGATTCGCCCCAGGTACTCCACCAGGCCATCGGCGCGCTGGCGCACCAGGTCACCGGTGCGGTACAGACGCCCGCCATCGGCGGCAAACGGGTCGGCCACAAAGCGCTCGGCGGTCATGCCCGGACGTTGATGGTAACCCTGGGCCAGACCGGCCCCGCCAATGTACAACTCGCCGCTCGCGCCCTGGGGCACCAGGGCCAGATCGGCATCCAGAATGTACGCCACGCGCTCACGACAATGCTGCCGATCGGCACGCTGCCAGCGCCCTCCTCCCACTGCGGCGGCGCCAGGCTGGCCAGGGGCATCACCACGGTTTCGGTGGGGCCATAGGCGTTGAAAAACAGCGCGGGCTGGAACGCCCCACGGATGCGCTGCAAGTGTTCGCCGGTCAGGGCTTCGCCGCCGGTGATGCACATGCGCACCGGCAATGTCTGCCGCTGGGTCGCCAGCCATTGCGCCAACTGGCTGCCGTAGCTCGGGGTAAAGCCCAGCACCGTCACGCCATGGTTGCGTATCAACCCACAGATCTGCTCGGCATCCCATTGCCCCTCAGCCCGCAGCACTACGTGTGCGCCGCTGAGCAACGGCACCAGCAAACGCTCGGTGGCGGCGTCGAAGTTGATCGAATAGAAGTGCAATTCGCAATCGTCGGCGCGCATGCCGAAACGCTCGATCACCGCCTGGCAGTGCATGGCGATTTCACCGTGGGACACCACCACGCCTTTGGGCTTGCCGGTGGAGCCGGAGGTGTAGATCAGATAAGCCTGATGCTGCGCCAGGTTGATGCACGGCGGCGCCTCGGCCGGGTAATGGCCCAGCACCGGCAGGTCATCTTCCAGGCACCAGCAGGCTACCGTGGCCGGCAGTTCGCCGAGGGCTTCGAACATCGCCGCATCGCTGAGCAGCAGGCCGATGCCGCTGTCGTCGATCATGTAGTGCAGGCGATCGAGGGGGTATTCCCGGGTCCAGCGGCACA
>BQMB01000757.1:0-65030 GCA_027943415.1 Closterium sp. NIES-67
CCAGATGGGTGAGGCGAAGTACTACTTGGGGATGCATGTGGAGAGAGATGTGGAAAAGGGTGTGCTGAGGTTGCACCAGAGGAAGTACTGTGAGGGGCTGGCTGAGAAGTATGGGCTGCAAGATGGGGGAAAGCCAGCAACACCACTACCTTCAGGGTTTACTGTGGAGCCATGTGCTGATGAGGAGGTAGTGGGTGATAGTGACAGGAAGCTGTTTCATTCGATGGTTGGGTCGCTGAATTATGCTGCAAATCATACACGGCCTGACATTGCATTTGCTACATCACGACTGGCTAGCGTGGTTTCACGTCCTAGTCATGAGCAGCTGGAAGCGGCCAAGAGGTTGGTCCGCTATGTGAGTGCTACGGCATCAGTGGGATTGGAGTACAGTGGAGTGAGGCAGCGGTTGCAGAGAGGTGCTGCAGATGTGAAGAGTGGTGAGATGCTCTTGAGTTGCTATACTGACGCTAGCTTCAACTCAGTGAAAGCGGATGGCACCAGCATTGGGGGTTATGTGTGCTTGCTGGGAGGTGGTGCTGTGAGCTGGCGCAGCAAGAAGCAGAATGAGGTGGGATTGTCTTCATGTGAGACTGAGTACATGGCCTTACACCATGGGGCCAAGGAAGTGGTATGGCTGAGGCGTTTGTTGGAGGAGTTGGGAGTTGGTCAGGAGGAGCCGACAGTTGTGTTCTGTGACAATGAGTCTGCAGTGAAGCTGGCCAAGAATGCTTGTCTGCATGGGCTGACAAAACACATAAGGCCTAAGTGGCATTGGGTGAGGAGAATCCTTGATAAGGAGGTGCGGCTGGAGATAGTGAAGACCCATCAGCAGGCAGCAGATATTTTCACTAAGCGTCTGGCGGAGGCGGATCATTGGAAGGGCATGAAGCTTGCTGGGATGAGTGTGCATTGAGTATGCATGCTTGAGATGTGGTATGGTCGATGATGGTTGGCAGCCAGAGGGGGAGATTGTTGTGTGATGTCATCATATGCTATCACATTCTGTCTGCCTCTCATCTCTTGTTTCAATTCGTATGTATGGTTTGACTGTGTGTGAAAGAATTTGTGTGTGGTGTGTTCTGGAGTTTGGGAATGTGTTTTGTGTTATTCTGTCTGAGCAGGTATTTGTGATGATAGATCTTGAGAAGATCTTTCCGACGCAACAAGAATCGCTTCAATCGGAGCAAGAACGCGAAAGCTATGAAGATTCAAAGTTCATGAGCTTGCGTTACAATTGCGGCGGTTACAAAGTGAAGTTGTGGGGTGACTTTATATGGAGTTGGGACCTTTGGGGTTGGGGAAACTTGTCACTCTACTGTAACAGCTGCAAATTGGTTGGGAACAACCAAGCTAGGTTGGCAAGGGTGGCCAACTTGGATGGATTGGTTGGGAAGGGACAAAGGTCAAAGTTGAGGTTCCTATAGGGAGGGAATCTTTGTGCTTATGGGGTTTCCTTGGTTGGGGACTCTCTTGGGACCTTCCCTCTCATCCTTCTCTTCCTATCCCAACCTTTCTCTTGCTCCTTCTAATTCCTTGTGAGATTCTTGAACTTTGATTGAACTCTTGAGATTGAGTTAAGTTCTCCTCCTACAGCTTACCCCCTAGTGCGTCGAAAGCCATAGCGTCGCGAATACTTCATCAATCAACGTGATTCAAATTGGGAACGGTAGCTGAGATCAAGAGCTACAACATATCCAAGTTTCGCGACATTCCAACGGCTAGTGTTTTGTCGACGTCGTTTCTTGTGAAGACGACTTTTCTGTCCAGAATTTCGGATTTATATTTTGAGTAATTCTAGCTCCTAAGTTCACCTAGACTCTGTCCTTAATCCTAACATGCACCGCTGCTGCATTGCTCTTGATGGCGGACTCCGTGCTCCGCTTCGACGCAGAGGGTCAGCCGCTTGAGTTTGACACGTGGCTGGTCGACCTCCGCCGTCATCTCACTGGTCAGCGGCAGGACGGCCACTCCCTGGCTGTCCACCTTGACAGTACGCTTCCCTGCCCTGACCCCCCTGCTCCCCTGCCCCCTGACCCCTCGTCCGCTAACCGTGAGTCCGCTGCAGTTGCTGCCCTTGCCCGCTCAGTCTGGTTGTCTCGTGACGCTGTAGCGCAGCTTGCGATCAGTCATGCCCTCTCCCTGTCTGAGCGCCCCCGCTTTCGGTCAGTCACGACTGCGCAGGAATTCCTAGATGCTGTTGTCAAGCGCTATTCCACCCCGCCTTCTGCCTCTATAGGTCGCCTGATCCTACCGATGCTCTTCCCTGACCTTGCGTCTTTCGCTACTGTTGCTGACCTGGCTGCCCACCTGCTCACGATAGACGCGACGTGGCGCTCTGCTTAGAGCCTTTTAGCCATCCCTCTACTCTACCCTCTACCTGCTTGCCAGCCGCCTCCCTGACCGTCTTGCTACTGCCCGCGACCGCTTTCTTAGCATCCACCTCGGTGACCTCACCCTTACTGAATTTGTTGACACCCTGTCCGCCATAGAGACCCGCCAGCGCTCTATCGCCAAGACCAGCGGTACTGTGCCGGTCCCTATCTTCCAGGGTTGTGCCCCTGCTCAGTGCACCTTCTTCGACGGTTCTGCTGCTGTGGCTGAGACCGCAGCTGCAGTGCAATTCCGTCCGGGGAAGGGTCGCCGCCCCAAGGCTGGGCGCGGCGGTGGGGTGGTGGTCCAGGTGAAGGTGGTGGTGGAGTCGGGTCGCCTGGTAGTAGCGCTGACAGGGGGACCGTGCCTGGTGCAGCCGAGCAGCCGTCCCAGTAGCCGCACGCCCCGCAGCCGGACCTGCACCAGCCGCAGCAGCCACAGCAGCCGCAACAGCCGCAGAGGCGGGCGACTGGTCTCCCGCCCGGGTAGCCTGGTACTGGTGGTGGAGCTGGCCGTGGTGGTCGCGCGCATGGTGTGCCGTCGGGTGGCAGTTTGAGTGACGGACGCTGTCAGTACCAGCTCCAGACCGGTCCACGCCGTGGCTTCGTTTGTGGTAAGATCGGTCACACCCCCGTCCACTCTTTCCGTCGCCTGGACGACCTGTTTTGTCAGCGCTTCGGCCCGTCGCCCGACCTCCCCGACTGGTACAGCTTGCTTCGCCGTAGTGTTCTGAATTTTGATATGGACATGGATGAGCTTTGTTGTGCCCTGTATGTGCTGTATACTGATGACCCTAGTGTGACTGTTACTTACTACCCCTTGTTGCCTAGTGTAGGCGTGTCTAATCTTGCCTCCCCTGCTGCGTCAGGCGTAGGATCCCCTGCTTTGTTTAGCCTTGGTTCTTCCCTTGCTGCTCCGACTCCAGCCGCCACTGCTGCGCTCTCCTTCACCTTGGACTCTGGCGCTTCCTGGTGTTTCTTCCGCGACTCCACTACGCTGACGCCACTCGCTACTCCTGCTGCAGTTTCCCTTGCTGACCCCTCCTTCAGCGCGGTAGTCGCACGCAGTTCCACCACCCTTCCCTGTCCTGCGGATCCTTCGGGCTCTCTTACAGGCCTGCACATCCCCTCGTTCTTCAGGAACCTAGTTGGTGTTGGCTGCCTCCAGGACCTTGGCGTCACCACTACGTTCCCTCGTCACGAGCGGTATGCTGTCTGTACCGAGGCCGCCACTGGTGTCCCCCTCACCACGTTCCCCCGGGACCCGGTGTCCGGCCCGTTCACACTAGACACCGCGACCCCCCCGGTTGGGACGTCTCCTCAGGTGGCTGCGTCTACCCAGGTTGCGTTGGCCTGCTCCAATCGGTCGCTTACTCACCGGACACTCCTGTGGCACCATTGTCTAGGTCACCCTACACTCTCGCGTCTGCGTCACACGTCACTGCACGGTCTTGTCCTAGGTCTCCCTGTCTTGCGTCTCCACTCCGACCGTGGTGGCGAGTTTGCCTCTGGTGTCCTTGGTCGTTTCTGTCGTGCAGAGGGCATCACCCAGACGTTCACCTTGCCAGACTCCCCACAGCAGAATGGGGTCGCTGAGCGACGCATCGGTTTGGTCATGGAGGTGGCTCGTACCTCCATGATCCATGCCGGTGCACCCCATTTTCTGTGGCCGTTCGCCTTTCACTACGCCGCTCACCAGCTTAACCTATGGCCCAACCCCAGCAGCCGCAGGTTTCGCCGACCCTTCTTTGGTCCGAGTCTCCTGGTGACGTGTCTGCATTCCACGTCTGGGGCTGCCTTGCTCACGTTCGTGCCTCTAGCACGGACAAGCTCACTGGCCACACACTCCCCTGTGTCTTCCTAGGTTCCCCCCTTGACTCGTCTGACTGACACGTCTACCACCCGCCGTCTCACCGTTTCTTTCATTCCCGCGACGTCACCTTTGACGAGTCAGTCTCCTTCTACCGCCGCTTCACCCACCGCGGTCCCCCGGTTACTCCCCCCCTGTTCCTGGTCCCCCTTCCCTGGTGGCCCCTGCCCCTGCCCCTCACCCTCCCCCTCCCTGTCCTGCCCTGTCTGGTGTGTCCCACGTCACCCCCCTCACGCCGGTTGTCTCGGTCGAGGAGTCTGCTGACTCTGGTGGCCCTGCGGTGCAGTCCTCGCCGCCTGCCCCTCCCCAGGTGTCTCCTCCTCCGCCGCCTTCGCAGCCGCTGTCACCGCCGACACCGCCGCCGCAGCCGTCGTTGCAGCCGCCGCCACCGCAGTCGTCGCAGCAGCAGTTCGTTGCCTCTGGGGGTGCTGGCGTTGGGTGGGTACTAGTCCTGGGGTTCCTGTAGTGGCTTGTCCCGGCGGGCCTGGGGGTGGTTCCGGTGCTCAAGGGGTTTTGGGCTCTGGGGGTGTTCCTTCTGGGGTGCTGGAGTGGAGTATTGCGGAGACAACCGTGAAGCAGCTTGCGGTCTCAGTGTCGGTGTCGAGCCGCTGCAGCAGTAGTCACCGCCGGTGTCAGCCCTTCGCCTGCTCGGCCTTCCGTCCCCTGACCACGCGTCTATGCCTCTCCTACCGTCTCCTCCTCTTCCTGTCTACGGCCCTATGTTCCCTCCCCCGGACTCGACTCCGGCTCGTCTTCCCCCTCGTTCCCCTCTTGTGTCCCCTCCTCTGTCTCCTGACCCGACTCCTCCGTCTCACGTCTGGTCTCGTCGTCCCTCCTGTGCTCACCCCATCTCCCCTGTCCCGAGCTCTCACCCTATGTTGCTTCGTTCCCACGTGTCTCGTCCTCCGCTCCTACCGTCGCCTCCTCCGTCCTCCCTTATTGTTGCGCCTCCCCCTCTGTCTGACTACGTTCGCGCCGCTTGTCCTCTTGTTCCTCGGATCCTTGCCTCTCAAGTTACCGACCTGTCTGTTCCGGTCTCGTGTCTTGACGCTCTTGTCGCTGCGTTCGCTGACTTCGCCTCTACCCGCCGCCTTGACTATGCCACCGCTCTGGTCTCTGACCCTGCCAGTCCTCCGTCTGTTGGGGGTGCTGCTGCCCTTGGCAGTGACGTCCTGGAGGACCGCCAGTACGAGCTTACTTTCCTGTCCGAGGCTGCTCCCCATCTCTGTTCCATGCTGCTAGTTCCTAAGGGTGACCCAGACGCTTTCGACATTCCGACCCCTCGCACTTACGCTGAGGCGACATCAGCACCTTGGGCCTCTCAGTGGATAGCTACCATGGAGCAGGAGATGGCATCTTGGAGATCCACCGTCACCTATGTCGACACAGTTCCTCCACCTGGGGTGAACGTAGTCGATGGCCACTGGCTCTTCAAGGTGAAGCGCCCTCCTGGAGAGCCGCCTGTGTTCAAGGCGCGCTACATGGTTAGAGGCTTTGGTCAGCGTGAGGGGGTGGACTTCTTTCAGACTTTCGCCCCGACCCCGAAGATGACTACTCTTCGGGCACTGCTACACGTAGCAGCACAGCTTAACAACGAATTACACTCCCTCGACTTCTCCACTGCGTTTCTTTAGGGCAGTCTTCACGAGCAGGTCTACCTGTGCCGTCCTCAGGGCTTCACTCAAACCTTCCCTCCTGGGACCCAGTGGCTCCTGCGGCGACCCTCGCCGGCCCCGTGTTTGCTTCGCCGCCGGCCCACCGCTGACTCGTGCCTGACCCGTCCTTCCCGACCCGCACTGCACCGCACCCCCCGGCACCGCTCTCCACCGCACTGCGCCGCGCTGTACCGCACTGCACCGCTCCGCACCACATTGCACGGCACTGCATCGCTCTACACCGCACTGCACTGCTCTGCATCACACTCCACCGCACTGCACCACTCTGCACCGCACTGCACCGCTCTGCATCATTCCCTGGTCGCCTGATCCTACCAATGCTCTTCCCTGGCCTTGCGTCATTCCCCACTGTCGCTGACCTGGCCGCCCATCTGCGCACGATAGACGAGACCTGGCGTGCTGCCAGCTTAGAGCCCACCAGCCGCCCCTCTGCTCTGCTCTCTACCTGCTGGCCACCCGCCTCCCTGACCGACTTGCCACTACCCGCGACCGCTTCCTTAGCGTCCACCCCGGTGACCTCACCCTCACTGACTTTGTTGACACCCTGTCTGCCATATTCGCCCGCAGTCCTAGGTCACCCTGCGCTCCTGCGTCTGCGTCACATGTCATAGCACGGTCTCGTCCTCGGTCTCCCCGGGTCGTTCTCTGAGTTTCCCTCCTCCCCAGCACCACCGTGCATGCCCTGTATCGAGGGCCAGCTCCGCCGTGCTCCTCACTCCTCCTCGTTTCCCCCTACCGCCGCACCGCTACAGACTCTGCTCATGGACGTCTGGGGCCCATCCCCCGTTCATGGGTCGCGTCGAGAGCGCTACTTCTTACTGCTTGTTGACGACTACACGCGCTACACCACGATGTTTCCCTTGGAGCGGAAGGCCGACGTGCCTGACGTTCTCATCTCGTGGCTTGTCTCAGCGTGTGTCCACCGCGGTCTCCCTATCTTGCGTCTTCACTCCGACCGTGGCGGCGAGTTTGCCTCCGGTGCTCTTGGTCGTTTTTGTCGTGCGGAGGGCATCACCCAAACGTTCACCTTGCCGGACTCCCCGCAGCAGAATGGGGTCGCTGAGCGACGCATCGGTTTGGTCATGGAGGTGGCTGGTACCTCCATGATCCATGCCGGTGCACCCCATTTTCTGTGGCCGTTCGCCGTTCGCTACGCTGCTCACCAGCTTAACCTGTGGCCGCACCCCCAGCAGCCGCAGGTTTCGCCGACCCTTCTTTGGTCCAGGTCTCCTGGTGACGCGTCCTTGCCTCCCTCATTACCGACACGTCTGTTCAAGCCTTGTGTCTTGACGCTCTTGTCGCTGCGGTCGCTGACTTCGCCTCTACCCGCCGCCTTGACTACGCTACCGCTCTGGTCTCTGACCCTGCCTGTCCTCCGTCTGTCGGGGGTGCTCCTGCCCTTGGCAGTGACGTCCTGGAGGACCGCCAGTACGAGCTTGCTTTCCTGTCCGAGGCTGCTCCCCATCTCTGTTCCATGCTTCTAGTCCCTGAGGGTGACCCAGACGCTTTCGACATCCCGACCCCTCGCACTTACGCTGAGGCTGTCTCGGGACCCTAGGCCTCTCAGTGGATAGCTGCCATGGAGCAGGAGATGGCATCTTGGAGATCCACCGGCACCTACGTCGACACAGTTCCCCCACCTGGGGTGAACATAGTCGATGGCCGCTGGCTCTTCAAGGTGAAGCGTCCTCCTGGAGAGCCGCCTATGTTCAAGGCACGCTACGTGGCTAGAGGTTTCAATCAGCGTGAGGGGGTGGACTTCTTTCAGACCTTCACTCTGACCCCTAAGATGACTACTCTTCGGGTGCTGCTACACATAGCAGCTCAGCGCACCTACCAGTTTCACTCCCTCGAATTGTCTACCGCGTTTCTTCAGGTTAGTCTACACGAGCAGGTCTATCTGCACCGCCCTCAGGGCTTCACTGGTACCTTCCCTCCTGGGACCCAGTGGCTCCTGCGGCGACCCGTGTACGGCCTACGACAGGCTCCACGTGAGTGGCACGACACGCTGCGTGCTACCCTTGTGGACCTGCACTTCTTTCCGTCCTCTGCAGACCCCTCGCTCTTTGTTCGTGCTGGCCCGACTCCGTTCTACCTCCTTGTTTACGTAGATGACCTGGTCTTCGCCACTGCAGCCAGGGACGCATTGGCCTCAGTGAAGGCAGAGCTGCTAAAGAGACACACTTGCAACGACCTTGGAGAACTGCGCCATTACCTTGGCTGCTGATCTCCAGATCACCATCACCCTCAATCAGTCACACTTGGTGCGCCAGGTCCTTCAGAGGTTCGGCCTTCAGTTCTCCTCTACACAACCCACCCCTCTGTCTGTAGACCACAGGCTCTCTGCTCCAGTTCCTGAGTGTCAAATGTAACTTAGGTGGTTACTGTAGACTATACTAGTTTGTGCCTTAGAGGGTACAACACCCTAGTCTATATACCCTTGTATCCTTCTATTCTATTCACTTAGTCATTCTGATGTGGTATCATAGTAGGTTAGATCCCCCCTATCCCGCCCGAGCTTCCGCCCTAGGTCCTAGCCGCCGTCGCGCCCGTCTCTAGCCGTCGCGCCCGTCCCTAGCTGCCGTCTCGCCCGTTCCTAGCAGCCCTTGCGGCCGTTTCTAGTCGCTGTTGCGGCCGTTCCTAGCCATGTCGTGGCCGTTCGTAGCCGTCGCGGCCGCCCCTAGACATCACGGCCGTTCCAAGCCGCTGTTGCGGCCGTTCCTAGTCGCCGTCACGGCTGTTCCTAGCCGTCTCGCGGCCGTTCCTAGCCATCGCGGCCGTTCCTACCCGCCGTCGCGGCCGCTCCTAGTCGCCGCCACGGCCGTTCCTAGCCGCCGCCGCGTCCGTTCCTAGCCGTCCCGCGGCCGTTCCTAGCCGTCGCGGCCGTTCCTAGCCGCCACCGCGGCCGTTCCTAGCCGTCTCGCAACCGCTCCTAGCCATCACGGCCACCTTGGACTCTGGCGCTTACCGGTGTTTCTTCCGCGACTCCACCACGCTGACGCCGCTTCCTGATCCTGCTGCAGTTTCTCTTGCTGACCCCTCCTCTGGCCCGGTCGTCGCCCGCATTTCCACCACCCTCCCCTGTCCGGCGGTTCCTTCGGGCTCTCTCACAGGTCTGCACATCCCCTCGTTCTCCATGAACCTAGTTGGTGAAAGCTGCCTCCAGGACCTTGGCGTCACCACTATGTTCCCTGGTCACGAGCGGTACGCTGTCTGTACCGAGGCCGCCACTGGTGCCCCGCTACCACGTTCCCCCGCGACCCGGTGTCCAGACTGTTCACACTGGACACCGTGACCCCCCGGCTGGGACGCCCCCCCAGGTGGCTGCGTCTACTCACGTTGCTGCTGCTTGCTCCTGTCGGTCAATCACTCACCCGACTCTCCTGTGGCACCACAGCCTAGGTCACCCTGCGTTCCCGCGTCTGCGTCACATGTCATAGCACGGCCTCGTCCTAGGCCTCCCCGGGTCGTTCGCGGAGTTTCCCTCCTCCCCAACCCCACCTTGCACGCCCTGTGTCGAGGGTCGGCTCCGCCGTACTCCCCACTCCTCCTCGTTTCCCCCTACCGCCGCACCGCTACAGACTCTGCACATGGACGTCTGGGGCCCCGCCCCTGTCCATGGGCAGCGTCGAGAGCGCTACTTCCTAGTGCTTGTCAACGACTACACGCGCTTCACCACGGTGTTCCCCCTGGAGCGGAAGGCCGACGTGCCTGACGTTCTCATCCCGTGGCTGGTCTCTACACGTGTCCACCGCGGTCTCCCTGTCTTGCGTCTCCACTCCGACCGTGGTGGCGAGTTTGCCTCTGTTGTCCTTGGCCGTTTCTGCCGTGCGGAGGGCATCCCAGACGTTCACCTTGCCGGACTCCCCGCAGCAGAATGGGGTCAGTGAGCGACGCATCGGTTTGGTCATGGAGGTGGCTCGCACCTTCATGATCCATGCCGGTGCACCCCATTTTCTGTGGCCGTTTTCCGTTCGCTACGCTGCTCACCAGCTTAACCTGTGGCCGCACCCCCAGCAGCCGCAGGTTTCGCCGACCCTTCTTTGGTCTGGGTCACCTGGTGACGCGTCTGCGTTCCACGTCTGGGGCTACCTTGCTCACGTTCATGCCTCCAGCACGGATAAGCTCATTGCCCGCGCCCTTCCCTGTGTCTTCCTCGGTTTCCCCCTTGACGCATCCGACTGACACTTCTACCACCCGCCGTCTCACCGGTTCTTTCACTCCCGCGACGTTACCTTTGACGAGTCCGTCTCCTTCTTTCGCCGCTTCCCCCACCGAGGTCCCCCGGTTACTCCCTCCCTGTTCGTGGTCACCCCTTCCCTGGTGGTTCCTGCCCCTCCCCTCCCCCTCCCCATCCTGCCCCCTTTGGTGTGGCCCACGTCACCCCACTTACGTCGGTTGTCCCGGTCGAGGAGTCTGCTGACTCTGGTTGTCCTGCAGCATAGTCCTTGCCGCCTACCCCTCCTCAGGTGTCTCCTCCTCCGCCGCCTCTGCAGCCGCCGTCGCCACCGCTGTCGCCGCCGCCATCACCACCGCCGCCGCCCCCGCCGCAGCCGTCGCAGCAGCAGTTCGTTGACTCTGGGGTGCTGGCGTTGGGGTGGGTACTAGTCCTGGGACTCATGTCGTGGCTTGTCCCGGCGGGCCTGGGGGTGGTACCGGTGCTCGAGGGGTTCTGACCTCTGGGGGTGTTCCTTCTGGGGGTGCTGGAGTGGAGTGTTCCGGAGGTAGCCGTGGTGCAGCTGGCCGTTCCGGTGTCAGTGTCGTGCCGCCGCAGCCGCAGTCCCCGCCGGTGTCAGCTCTTCGCCTGCTCGGCCTTCCGTGCCCTGACCCCGCGTTTGTGCCTCCTCCTCTTCCTGTCTACGGCCCTGTGTTCCCTCCCTCGGACTCGTCTCCGGCTCGTCTCCCCCCTTGTTCCCCTCTTATGTCCCCTCCTCTATCTTCGGACCCGACGCCTTTGTCTCACGTCTGGTCCCGCCGTCCCTCCCGTGCTCGCCCTATCTCCCTTGTCCTGCGCTCTCACCCTATGTTGTTTCGTCCCCACACGTCTCATCCTCCCCTCCTCCCGACGCCTCCTCCGTCCTCCCTGTCGTTGCGCTCCCCCTCGTCTGACTACCTTCGTGCCACTCGTCCTCTGTCCTCGGTCCTTGCCTCCCTCGTTACCGACCCGGTTGTTACGGTTTTGCGTCTTGACGCTCTTGTCGATGCGGTCGCTGACTTCGCCTCTACCCGCACCTTGACTACGCCACCGCTCTGGTCTCCTGACCCTGCTGTCCTTTGTCTGCCGGGGGCGTCTTCCCTCGGCAGTGACGTCCTGGAGGACCGCAGTACGAGCTTGCTTTCCTGTCCGAGCCATGGCGGCACAGGACTCCACCGGCTGACCTTCTTGCTCACTGACTTAGGTGAGTGGCCTAGCTCGCCCCGGTCCTGTACGCTGACAACAGGGCATGATCCTCCTGTGTCAAGAGCCGCGACTCGAGGGCAGAGCGAAGCAGAGGATGAACCGAACCCTGCAGACGACGATGCGGAAGATGCTCCTGGGGATGAGACTGCCCAACACACTGGGCCTGACACGATGACGCATGCAGTCCACCTCCACAATTTGCTGTCCTCGTCATCACTTCCCAACAGCGCATCACCGCACCTGCTGTGGACAGGAAAACAGGACAGCACAAAATTACTTCGAGTCTCGGCTGCATGGTACAGTACAGACCCCACACAGCTCGAGCAGGACGATTCCTCAACGAGCACGGTGGGGACTACACCTCGGCATCGCCAAGCATGGAAACTTCTCGACATTCAGGACAAACCACCGGGGCCTCACGTGATGTGATTTCTACGAAGACTGCCGCTGCAACATTACCTGGAAATATCGCTAACACAGCAGACCCCACCGACGGCTTCGAGGGCCATCGGTCCTTCGCCGACCGTGCTGCCGAAGCTGACGCAGCAGAAGATACCGTACCTGAGGCCTTGGAAGCTGCTGGACCACTCCTTACTGCTCCGTGCCGTTCCACTCGACGACGACAACCTTCTCGATAGTAACAACCTCGACACCTACTACCACTTCGCTGACCAATGCTACGCTACACCTCAACCAGTCGACACAAATGCCTCCGAACGCATCGGACCAAGTTTCTTACCTGACCCGAAGATGGTGACGAAGCAGCTTATCCCGTGAATGACAATTCCCCTCGACACACATCCACGGGCCTGCAGATACTGGACTATGGGTCGCCGTCCAGAGCCCCGCCGCCATCGTCGCGAGAGCCAACGACTCTGTCGCAGGCTCTGGGGGGGAACACAAGGCGAAATGGAAGGAAGCAATGGAAAAAGAACTGAAGGCCCTGCAAGACCAAAACACGTGGAAGTTGGTACCTGCAACAAAAACAATGGGAAGAATGCGCTCTTGGGGAAATGGGTGAACCGCATCAAGACTAATGCGGAAGGCTCCATCGACCGCTTCAAACTCGCTGGGTCGTACGAGGATTCGACCAGCGATACGGAACCGACTACATGGAGACATTCGCCCCAGTCTCCCGACATACCTCCTTGCGTATTCTGCTCGCCGTCGCAGCCACGAAAAAGCTACCACTGCGCCAGATCGACGTCGCCAACGCCTTCCTGTACGCACCTGTGGACGCCGAGATCTTCGTCGAGCACCCCACGGCTTCATCGACGATCCCACCAAAGTATGCCAGCTGGTAAAATCCCTCCACGGAATCAAACAAGCCCCGCGGCTCTGGCAGCAGCACCTTCACGGCCGCCTCGTCAGGATCGGCTTCCTGTAGCTGCCACACGACCAAAGGATGTACCGACTACAGAAAGGGGGGATTTCGTCCTACTCATCGTCTACGTCGATAACCTGCTCTACTCGGCTCCACTACCGATGTCGTCACCTGGTTCGAAGGGAGCTGAAAAGTGACTTAACACTCACGGTGTCAGACACCGTGACCCAGTGCCTGGGTCT
The DNA here is from genome assembly GCA_027943415.1 of Closterium sp. NIES-67. NCBI lineage: Eukaryota > Viridiplantae > Streptophyta > Zygnematophyceae > Desmidiales > Closteriaceae > Closterium > Closterium sp. NIES-67. Next base: position 12,883 of record BQMB01000757.1, read on the forward strand.
GAACATCGCCGAAGAACCCCGCTGCTGGTAAGCATAGGGCAGAGACACCAGGCGTCTGATGCCTCTTCTTCCAAGTAGTTCCAGAATCTTTGTAACCGGTACTCCAGTGCCCCGTCAGACTGGAAACTCTTGAGTTGGAGCCCGATTCTCGTTCAGCGATGGGAGCCATGTGACTGGTACTCTAGTGCCCCGTCTAACTGGAAACTCTGAGTTGGGAGCCCGATTCTCGTTCAGCGATGGGAGCCACGTCGTGAAGGCTTCGAACGCTTGATCACGTGTCTTGAGGTTGTAGTGCCAGACGTATCGTGTTGCTGCGTCGATGAACGTGATGACATAGTTGTACTGTGCTTCACTGTCGTCTCGACGCATATTTAAAATGTCGCTGTAAACTTTTTCCATCGGTGCGTACAGTATACAGGTGTGCTTGGATTGTGGTGCGACGGGAAAGGTTGGTGGGAAGTTCAGCTTCAGGACACGTGAAGCATCGTGCGCGGGTCGTCGAAGCTCCTGGCCGCTCGTTGTGAGGAGAGCGTCCTTTCTAATACTCCGGCTTGTATGGTTTGTAATACTGTGCTGTTTGCAGGGTGTCCGAGGCGTTGATCCCAGATGTCGTCGGGAGCGCGATGGCCGGGTGAATGCTGGTACGGTTGGTGTTGGAGAAGAACGCGACGACTGTACCGGACTGCGGCAAACTCCTCGGGTTGATGGGCATGAGCTGATTTGCTTCGGTTGGTGGTCCTCAGATTGCTGGTGATGGCACATGGCTGGGTCCTGCTGCTGTACTGCAGGTGATATCGGGGGAGGGATGCTTGCTGGTACTTGTCGTTCTTGTCGGATGACTGCTAATGCTCGTGTTCTCTCTGCTGCAGGATGGTGTGAGTACCAAAAGCCATCTGGAGTGAAGTCGTGGTCAAGATCGGCGGGTGCGTCAAGGCGGCGAACGACACGATGCCATCGCTGTCGGCAGTACCGCGGTCGGGAACGAAATCCAGCACGAAGACACCCGACTTCAGGAGAGCGCGACCGATGAAGAGGCCGCCCATCCCGTGGTAAAGACGAAACTCGTTGGCGTCCGAGTCGCATTCCAGGTGAATTCCCTCGCCATTAACTGGCTGACGCTTAGTAGATTGTATCCCAAATTGTCGACGATGAGAACTTGTTGAGGTACAGTATGACGTTGTCTCCATGGACTGAACTGAACGACTCCTTGTCTATTTGTTTCAGGTTCTCGTTGTTAGCGACGGTGATGATGTCATTGCGGTTGAGGCGTCGTCTCGTTGCACGAACACCCGGAAGAACACATATGTTGGCCGCAGCAGCTGTCCAGGAACCAGGTGTTTGCCCGGTGGATCGGGTTGACCTGAGACCTTGGGAGCGTGGCGGCGGCAGTTCTTCTTCGTCTGGAGCGTAAGTGGGTGGTGATCCAGGTCTGCAGCTGTCGATTCGTACCATGCAGTTGATGACGTTGGTGTATCTCGTGCAGGTGTGGAGAAGCGGCTTGGCAGATTCTCTTGAGTGGAGGCGACTTGCGGATCTGCTGGACGATAAACTCGGGGGCGTATGCAGTTGTCCTTGCAGTGTCCAGATGTCTAACAATTGTGGCAGAGTGACGGCACGATGGTGAGACCTCTGTTGTCATATCCATTCTGCTTGTCGTGTCGGTTGTAGTTGTTGTCATTTCTCTTTTGGTGTAGAAGACTAATGGCTGTTGCTTGGTCCGTGGTTGTCTTTCTTCAAACATGTCCATCCCTATTGTTCGGCATGAAGCTCGGCGCAGAGGTGCATCTCGGAAATTCGTCTGTGGGCGCGAAGGAGCAAGCGGGTGTTCTCCATTCTGGTCCGAGCCCGGCGCGAACAAGTGTCACGAAACTTTCTTCAGTGATTGTACCTCCGCACTGAAGCAGGCGGTCGCGGAGTGTCTGGCAGCGACTCATATACTGCATCGCCTTTTCCCCGGTCTTCATTTGTATTGTTGTCAACTGCTGCATGAGTCTACTTTGTGTCACGCGTCGTTGCTTGATAGAGACACTTCAGATGATGCCAGGCGAGCTCCGCGGAGTTTCCGTAGCTCCGATACGTTCTGATGCTCTGAAGCTCTTGTGGTGACAGGTTTCGCAGGAGAACTGTGTACGCCAGCAGCGACTGATAAGTGAAGATTTCCTGTTTCTTTGCAGTGCCATTGCTTGGAAATGGTAGGGACCCGTTGAAGTATCCCAAGAGGTGCGCGGTCTCCATCATCAGCTCAAACTCAAAACTCCAGGTAAAGAAGTCGTGCCCGTTGAACGTGAAGATGTCTGCAGTTTGATCACATGTGAAACTGCGCCTGGAGGCTCCATATCTCGTTTGGTGTCTGTTGTGGTGCAGCTGCTGTCGGTTGAGCACGGGGCGGCATGAAATTGAATGTCCCTGGTGAAGAGTGATAAGGCGCAAAGATAGGCGCTTGGTTGTGCCGCCCGAATGATGAATTGTCGAGGCTCATTGGTGCTAACCCCATATTTCATCCGTTGCTCTGTGTTGAATGCGCAGGTGTCCTTGTCTGCTGCTCGAAGTGCGACATGAAGCTGAAGAATCTTCCATAAGGTTCGGGTCCACGCCTGAAGAGGGTGAAGGGTTACCATTTCTGGTACCCTTCCTGTTGTTCTTGAGCAGCGCCGATCTCAGTTTGTAGTCCTGAAGTGTGTAGTCCAGAGATGCTGGGTTGAGTGTCTTGGGCGCTGGGTGAGCCCGTAGAGGACTTCTAGCCCTTGTTGTCCATGACTTGTAATCGATGAAGTTTTTTTTATGTGCTGACTGTAGATAGGCTGTCGTTGATAGGAGTTTGGTCTCTGACCAGCTCTCATACCATGTTGGGCTGAGAAAAGCCCTTAGGATCTTTTCAGAGACTAAGTCCCACTTGTACAAGATGCTTGAGTAGTGCAGCGGAAATGTTGAGTAGTTGAACCCTTGCACTAGTATGTGAGAGCAAGTGATTGATTAAAAGAAACAAGGATACAGCAATATATAGAAAATGGGAAAGTAAAGCAGTTGTAGAATACAGTTGAAGGAACAGTTATCGAGTAGCACAGCGACTCGATTGTTGGTTTGGTTACCACCCTTGCAGTCGCAACGGTCAGTCGCAACCTCCAGTTCGACCCTTCGAGTCCCTTCGTCCTTTCGTATTCTTTCGTCCAACCTCCTCGTGAAACCTCCGTTGACTCGCGTACTCGATACGACTTTCCTCGAGTATAGTGTTACACTTCAGAAACGCTAAAGTCATAAAGATATTTCCAACAGAGATACAACACATTAGTCTATATTGCCCTGTATCCCCTATTCTAGTTATTTCTCTCATTCTGATAGGGACAAGGCGGTGAAAGAGGTGCCAGTGTCGTCGGACCGTATGTGTGGGGCACGGAGGTGATAAGGGCTAAAAGCGTCTACTTTTGAGGTGCCTTAAAAACAGGGCGGGCTAGAGAAGCAGCCACATGTCACCACGGCAACTAATACACCAGAAAAGGCAACTAACACACCAGAAAAGGCGACTAACACACCACGGCAACTAACACACCAGGAATTTCCATTCCTTACTGAGTCGTACGCTAGCGCGCACACCCGAATTCCTCGACTCGTCACGTTCGGCCAAAATTGTCGGCCCAACCCTTTCCCGAGTCGCGTCTGGCACTGTCGCCACATTAACGAACCTACCCACGTTCCGAGATTATCGCCCTACTACGCCAACCCCTAGATAACCTCGTGCCTTTCATTGTAATAGCGACCTTGTATTCTCTCATTATAGTTCATTGACACTTCATAAATCATAACACGGTCCTCTTAAGCCACGCTTGACCCCAGAACGCACCGCACCCAACCGCAATCGAGCACACCCTCAGGACACCCCCTGAAGTACAGCGTGACTAGGGTCACCTTTGGAATGACGGAGCTGAAAGGCGCTCTCCCAAATTCTAGGACGAGACGAACCGATTTGCATGTCACGATCGAACGCACACAAAACGCGGTGACAATTTCGCCAACTCAGCCTGATCGTACGGCACTTGTTGTCAGAGATTTCGCGGACTCCCAAAATATTTCGCAAAAGTATTTCTCATCTCACTTGACGGCTGGCCGTGGTCAATGACGGCCAGCGGACGAAATGGCAACTGCCCCCTTCCCCTTCCACCCCACGCCACGCCCAAACCTTCCATCATATCGTTCTTCTATCGGGTCTAGTGCTAGCGATTCACGAGGATACAGGAACAGAAGCAGGAACGTCCTCCTCTGCTCCTGCATTCTGCTCCTCGTGTGCTATCAGCTCAGACCAACTGTCGTCGGACCTCGCTTACCTCTCCCGTCAGGACCTTCCGCATACGGCAGGAAGTCCACGCGTGACGCTCGCGGCTGAGTCCGAAGCGCAGAACGTTGAGCATGGCGGCTCCAGCGATTCTTGAACGGCCTTGCCGTTTATGCTCGAGTAGGAAAGTCTACAAATTAGACATCCGAGATCTCCAATGTCATCACAGCCTCAGCAACATCTTCTCGTATACAATCAGTATCCATCAGCGTCGATCAGTATCGATCAGCGTTTCCCTCATTCTGTCAGATCTGACACACCAATTAGCGCACGGCCTGTTGAACTTCTTTTCATATTCCGCTCTTCTTGAGACGTCCTAAGAACTAGTCTTCTCAGCCAATCTATATTTCATCGAATCAAGCCAGCTTCGCAATGGCCGCTAAATCGTGGCTGCTCGCAGCTCGCCAGCTGTTGCCTCTTGCCCTCCTCGCGCTCCTCGCCGTCACCGGCGCCAGCGCAGCGCGACCCATGCTGCAGACGTCATCCTCCGCCGCAGCAACCGCCATCACCAGCGGCAGCACATCCGAATCCACCTGGGATCTCCGCACAGGGCGGAGCGGAAGCTCTTCAGCTGGGATGGGGTGACCGTTGATCAGGTCATTGCAGGGAGCCTGGGCACGATCGACGGTCCAGAGGACGACGAGGTGACTCAGAAAATAGTGGAGATTTTATGAACGCGGGGTACAACGTGATGGTGATCCAGAGCAGCCACACCGTGGTAGGCGACCCGGGTTCCGCCGGCGTCGAGGTGTGGCACTTCTGGATAACTCCGAATTACGGTGTACTACAAGATGGGCCCGTTCGAGGTTGCTAATACCGGGGATGGCGGGTACGAGAACTGGGCGTTCGGAGGGAACTGGGACGGGTGGGGCGGATGATGAGGTGGTGCTGTTCCATTGATTCCTGTTAAGTGTCCATGTGGACCGTATCTTGCTGAAAGTGTTCACGAGCTGTGTATGGTCTTCCCGCGATAAGATTACCATGATGGGTACTTCTCGTTTCCATGTGTGCAATTGGTGGTCGATTGTTGAGTGTGTAAGACGTGCTGATATGTTGTGATGTATGAACGGAAATGCACGGCGTAGCAACCCTGTAGTGGGAACCATCTCCTACGGGTAGCCACATGTAGGCCCTATTAGTAGGTTGAATGGTTGGCAGCAGCTACTTCTGGCGCTTGTAGATCTTCTTGAGGAAAGATATGTAATTTTTTGAAAGTGTGTAACACTTTCTAAAAATGTGTAGCGAGGGCCAACGCAGCAAAGGCAGCGACGTAGCGCTACTCACCCTCTTTGCCTACAAAAGAGGGACGTGAGGCCATTCGGCTTCACCCACGTTCTATCAAAGTGAGAAGTGAATAATCAGTAGAGAGAGAGTACAGGTGTATATACCTAACTGTTTGAACACGTTGGGACAAGGCGGTGAAAGAGGTGCCAGTGTCGTCGGACCGTACGTGTGGGGCATGGAGATGATGAGGGCTAAAAGCGTCTACTTTAGAGGTGCCTTAAAAACAGGGCGGCTAGAGAAGCAGCCACATGTCACCACGGCAACTAACACACCAGAAATCAGTGCTGGCTGAACAGCAACGCCGGCACCTTCAGGGCAATCGCCTTGCAGGCGAGTCCTCTCAGGCGGCAACGCTGTCAGGCCACCAGCAGTCTGGCATGCCCATAACCACGGCACGGCTCACACAGCCTATGCAGTGCAGCGAGCCAGCCAATTCTTGATGAGTGGCGGGCTCGCATGACGCACAGATGGACTGGAGCCCGTTGGTATTGCATGCAGGCCGGCACTCAAGGGGCACTCTCATTTAGAGAGGAGCCCTTGGGAATGGAGTTGTGTTGGGGAGGAGACAGGGTGGGGCCTTTATGTCAAACATCTGTATTTGTTATGTTTGTATAGACTGTATAGGGTTACCTCTTAGAGGGTACAACACTTAGGTATATTTGTGTGTACTCTCACTTTACATTATTCAATTCTAATTCTGATATGGTATCACGCGTAGGTAGGATCCCCCCCCAACGCCCCTCCTGGGCCCCGTCGCGCTCCTCCCAGGCCCCGTAGCGCCCCGTCGCGCCCCTCCTGGGCCCCGTAGCGCCCTCCTGGGCCCCGTAGCGCCCCTCCTGGCCTCGTCGCGCCCCCCCCCTGGGCTTCATAGCGCCCCTCCTGGGCCTGTAACGCCCCTCCCAGGCCCCGTCGCGCTCCTCCCAGGACCCCTAGCGCCCCTCCTGGGCCCCGTCGCGCTCCTCCCAGGCCCTGTAGCGCCCCGTAGCGCCCCTCCTGGGCCTGTAACGCCCGTCCCAGGCCCCTCGCGCCCCTCCCAGGCCCCGTCGCGCTCCTCCCAGGCCCCCTAGCACCCCTCCTGGGCCTCGTCTTGCTCCTCCCAGGCCCCGTAGCGCCCCGTCGCGCCCCTCCTGGGCCCCGTAGCGCCCCTCCTGGGCCTCGTCGCGCCCCTCCTAGGCTTCGTAGCGCCCCTCCTGGGCCCTGTAACGCCCTCCCAGGTCCCGTAGCGCCCCTCCCAGGCCCCATCGCGCATCTCCAGGCCCCTAGCGCCCCTCCTGGCCCCGTCGCGCTCCTCCCAGGCCCCGTAGCGCCCCGTCGCACCCCTCCTGGGCCCCGTAGCGCCCCTCCTGGGCCTCGTCGCGCCCCTCCTGGGCTTCGTACCGCCCCTCCTGGGCCCTGTAACGCCCCTCCCAGGCCCCGTCGCGCCCCTCCCAGGCCCCGTCGCGCTCCTCCCAGGCCCCCTAGCGCCCCTCCTGGCCCCGTCGCGCTCCTCCCAGGCCCCATAGCGCCCCTCCTGGGCTCTGTCGCGCCCCTCCTGGGCCCCGTCTCACCCTCCCAGGCCCCGTCTCGCCCCTCCTGGGCTTCGTAGCGCCCCTCCTGGGCCCCGTTGCGCCCCTCCTGGGCCCCTGTAGCGCCCCTCCTGGGCCCCCCGTCATGCCCCTCCTGGGGCCCGTAGCGCCCCTCCTGGGCCGCGTCGCGCCCTGCCGACCCCCGTCGCAGCCGCCCGCTCCGTCGCGCCCGCCCAGCGCCGTCGCAGCCGCCTGGCCCCGTCGCGCCCGCCCGCGCCGTCGCACCCGCCCGGCCCCGTCGCGCCCGCCCGGCCCCGTCGCAGCCGCCTGGCCCCGTCGCCCTTGCCTGGCCCCGTCGTAGCCGCCCGGCCCCGACGCACCGGCCCGGCCCTGCCGCACTCGCCCGGCCCCGTCGCCCCAGCCCGGCCCCGTCACGCCCGCTCGGCCCCGTCGCCCCGTCCCGGCCCTGTCGCACCAGCCGCCCCGTCGCGCCCGCCCGGCCCCGTCGGGCCAGCCCCGGCCCCGTCCTCCGCACTGGTACGGTTCCCCCCCACCCCGCCCTGCTCCGTGCCGCCCCACACCACACTGTACTGCCTGGCACCGCACTACACCGCACTATACCGCACTGCACCGCACTGCACCACACTGTACCGCACTGCACCGCACTGTACCGCACTGCACCGCACTGCACCGCAGTGCACCGCACTGCACTGCCCTGCACCGCACTGGACTGTTCCTGATGGCGGCGGAGCTTCGCTTCGACGCTGAAGGTCAGCCCTAGAGTTCGAGGCGTGGCTTGCTGACCTCCGCCGCCAACTCACTGGCCAGCGGCAGGATGGTGAACCGCTTTCCGCACACCTTGACGGTACGCTCCCCTGCCCAGACCCCCTGCTATTCTGCCCGCTGACCCACACCCACTGCGCGTGAGTCTACTGCTGCCACTGCCGTGCGCGCTCTGTCTGGCTTTCTCGCGATGTTGTTGCCCAGCTTGCCATTAGCAACGCCCTTCCCCATCCGAGCGTCCTCGCTTTAGGTCCCTCACTACTGCTCAGGCATACTTAGATGCTGTGATCAAGCGCTATTCCACCCCTCCGGCTGCCTCGGTGGGTCGCCTGATCCTTCCGATGCTCTTTCCTGACCTTGCATCTTTCCCCACTGTCTCTGACCTCGCTGCCCACCTGCGCTCGATAGATGAGACCTGGCGCGCTGCCTGCACTGACGCCCAGCTTAGAGCCCACCAGCCGCCCATTACCTCTACCCTCTACCTGCTTGCCACCCGCCTCCCTGACCGCCTTGCTGTCGCCCGCGACCGCTTTCTTAGCGTTCACCCCGCAGACCTCACCCTCACTGACTTTGTAGACACCCTGACTGTGATAGAGACCCGTCACCGCTCCATCGCCCAGGCGAGCGGTGTCGTGCCGGTCCCTATCTTTCAGGGTTGTGCCCCGCTCAGTGCACCTTCTCCGACGGCTCTGCCGCAGTGGCTGAGACTGCTGCTGCAGCGCAGGTCCGTTCGGGGAAGGGCCGCCGCCCCAAGGCTGGGCGCGGCGGAGGAGGCGGCGGGGTGCGGGCGGGGTAGTGGTGGGGTCGGGTCGCCTGGTGCTGGAGTGGACGAGGGGGCCCTGCCTAGTTCAGCTGAGTCGCCGCCCCTCCAGGTGCAGCAGCAGCAGCAGCCGCCGCAGTCGCAGCCTTCGCAGCAGCCGCAGCAGCCGTCGCAGACGCGGCAGACGAGTGTCCTCCCGCCAGGGTGGCCCGGCGCTGGCGGTGGCCGGGCGCGTGGTGGTGTGCCGCGTGGTGGCTCTAGCGGCGGGCGTTGTCAGTACCAGATCCAGACCGGTCCTCGCCGCGGCTTCGTTTGCGGTAAGATCGGTCACTCTACTCCCCGCTGTTTTCGTCGCCTGGACGACCTCTTTCGTCAGCGCTTCGGCCTGTCGCCAGACCTCCCGGACTGGCACAGTTTGCTTAGTCGTCAGATTCAGATTTTTGATATGGACATGGATGCCATTGTTTCTGCTCTGCATGTGATGTATGCTGATGACTCTAGTGTGCTTCCCGCTTATTACTCACTGTTGCCTAGTGTAGGTGTGCCTAGCTTAGCCTCCCTTGCTGCGTCAGGCGTAGGATCCCCTGCTTTGTGTAGTCTTGGTGCTTCCGCCGTCGTTCCGTCGCCAGACCCCTCGGCTTCGCTTTCCTTCACCTTGGACTCTGGCGCCTCTCGGTGTTTCTTCCGCGACTCCACCACCCTGACGCCGCTTCCTGTTCCTGCTGCCGTTTCTCTTGCTGACCCTCCGGCGGTCCGGTAGTCGCCCGCAGTTCCACCACCCTTCCCTGTCCGGCGGTTCCTTTGGTTTCTCTTACGGGTCTGCATATCCCCTCGTTCTCCAGGAACCTAGTTGGTGTCGGCTGCCTCCAGGACCTTGGCGTCACCACTACGTTCCCTGGCCACGAGCGGTATGCTGTGTGTACCGAGGCCGCCACTGGTGCCCCCCTGTCCACGTTCCCCCGGGACCCGGTGTCCGGCCTGTTCACTCTGGACACCGTGACCCCCCCGGCTGGAGCGCCCCTCAGGTGGCTGCGTCTACCCAGGTTGCTGCTGCCTGCTCCTGTCGCTCCCTCACTCACCCGACCATCCTGTGGCACCACCGCCTAGTTCACCCTGCGCTCCCGCGTCTGCGTCACATGTCCCAGCACGGTCTTGTCCTTGGTCTCCCAGGTTCGCTCCCCGTGTTTCCCTCCTCTCCCGCCCCACCTTGCATGCCTTGTGTCGAGGGTCGGCTTCGCCGTGCCCCTCACTCCTCCTCGTTTCCCCCTACCGCCACGCCGCTGCAGACCCTGCACCTGGACGTCTGGGGCCCCGCCCCCGTCCCTGGGCCGCGTCGAGAGCGCTACTTCCTTGTGCTTGTCGACGACTTCACTCGTTACACCACAGTCTTTCCCCTGGAGCGCAAGGCCGACGTGCCTGGCGCTCTCATCCCCTGGCTTGTCTCTGCGCGTGTCCACCGCGGTCTCCCTGTCTTGCGTCTTCACTCAGACCGTGGTGGCGAGTTTGCCTCCGGTGTCCTTGGTCGCTTTTGTCGTGCGGAGGGCATCACCCAGACGTTCACCCTACCCGACTCCCCACAGCAGAATGGGGTCGCTGAGCGACGCATCGGTTTGGTCATGGAGGTCGCTCGCACCTCCATGATCCATGCCGGTGCACCCCATTTTCTGTGGCCGTTCGCTGTGCGCTACGCGTCTCACCAGCTTAACCTGTGGCCGCACCCTCAGCAGCCGCAGGTTTCGCCGACCCGTCTTTGGACTGGGTCTCCTGGTGACGCGTCTGCGTTCCACGTCTGGGGCTGCCTTGCTCACGTCCGTGCCTCCGGCACGGACAAGCTCACTGCCCGCACCCTTCCCTGCGTCTTCCTCGGTTTTCCCCTTGACGCGTCCGACTGGCACTTTTACCACCCGCCGTCTCACCGCTTCTTTCACTCTCGTGACGTCACCTTTGACGAGTCCGTCTCCTACTACCGCCGCTTTCCCCACCGTGGTCCCCCGGTTACCCCCCCCTGTTCCTCGTCACCCCTTCCCCGGTAGTCCCTGCCCCTCCTCCTCCTCCTCCCGTCCCGCCCCCTCTGGTGTGTCCTACGTCACCCCCCTTCCGTCTGTGGACCCGGTTGAGGAGTCTTCTGACTCTGGTGGCCCTCCTGTGCAGTCCTCGCCGGCCGCCCCTCCCCAGGTGTCCCCTCCCAAGTCCCCTCCTCCACCGCCACTACCGCTGCTGCAGCCGTCGTCGTCGCCGCCGCCGCCGCTGCCACCGTCGCCTCCGCCGCCGCCGCTGCCGCCGTCGCAGCCCCCGTTCGCTGACTCTGGGGGTGCTCGTCCCGGTCGCCCTGGGGGTGGTCCCTCAGGGGGTGCTGGTGTGGAGAGTGCCGGGGGTAGCCGAGGAGCAGCTTGCGGTCCAGGTGTCGCCGTTGTGCCGCCGCAGCAGCAGTCCCCGCCGGTGTCCGCCCTTCGCCTGCTCGGCCTTCCGTCACCCGACCCTGCTTCTGTTCCTCCCGGCCGTCTCCTCCTCTTCCTGTCTACGGCCCTGTTTTTCCTCCGCCGGACTCGTCCCCGGCTCGTCTCCCCCTCGTTCCCCTCCTGTGTCCCCTCCCCTGTCTCCTGACCCAACTCCTCCGTCGCACGTCTGGTCTCACCGCCCTCCCGTGCTCGTCCTGCCTCGCCTGTCTTGCGCTCCCACCCTATGTTGCTTCGTTCCCACGCGTCTCGTCCTCCCCTTCTCCCGTCGCCTCCTCCGTCCTCCCTTGTTGTTGCGCCCCCCCGCTGTCCGACTACCTTCGTGCCGCTCGTCCTCTCGTTCCTCGGGTCCTTGCCTCTCTCGTTACAGACCCGTCTGTTTCGGTCTCGTGCCTTGACGCTCTTGTTGCTGCTGTCGCTGACTTCGCCTCTACCCGCCGCCTTGACTACGCCACCGCTCTGGTCTCTGACCCTGCCTGTCCTCCGTCTGTCGGGGGTGCTCCTGCCTTGGCAGTGACGTCCTGGAGGACCGCCAGTTCGAGCTTACTTTCCTCTCCGAGGCTGCTCCCCATCTCTGTTCCATGCTGCTAGTCCCTGAGGGTGACCCAGACGCTTTCGACATCCCGACCCCTCGCACTTACGCTGAGGCGACTTCGGGACCCTAGGCCTCGCAGTGGATAGCTGCCATGGAGCAGGAGATGGCATCTTGGAGATCCACCGGCACCTTCGTCGACGCAGTTCCCCCACCTGGGGTGAACGTAGTCGATGGCCGCTGGCTCTTCAAGGTGAAGCGCCCTCCTGGAGAACCGCCTGTCTTCAAGGCGCGCTATGTGGCCAGAGGCTTCAGTCAGCGCAAGGGGGTGGACTTCTTCCAGACTTTCGCTCCGACCCCGAAGATGACTACTCTTCGGGTTCTGTTACACCTAGCTGCTCAGCGTGACTACGAGCTTCACTCCCTCGACTTCTCCACTGCCTTCCTTCAGGGCAGCCTACACGAGCAGGTCTACCTGCGTCGCCCTCTGGGCTTTACTGGCACCTTCCCTCCTGGGACCCAGTGGCTCCTGCGGCGCCTCGTCTACGGCCTGTGCCAGGCTCCCCGTGAGTGGCACGACACTCTCCGTGCTACCCTTGCTGACCTGCAGTTCTTTCCGTCTTCCGCAGACCTTCACTCTTCGTTCGTGCTGGCCAGACTCCGTTCTACATCCTTGTTTACGTCGACGACCTGGTCTTTGCCACGGCAGACAGGGACGCACTGGCCTCCGTGAAGGCAGAGCTGCTGAAGAGACACACCTGCACTGACCTTGGAGAACTGCGCAGTTACCTTGGCTTGCAGATCTCCAGGGACAGAGCTGCGCGCACCATCACCCTGACTCAGTCACACTTGGTGCGCCAGGTCCTTCAGAGGTTCAGCCTTCATTTCTCCTCTGCACAGCCCACCCCTCTGCCTGTAGATCACAGACTCTCCGCTCCAGTACCTGAGGAGTTGGTAGAGCCCAGCGGCCCTACGCAGAGCTGGTGGGTTGCCTCATGTACCTGATGACTTGCACTCGCCCAGATCTCGCATACCCTCTCAGCATCCTGGCACGCTTTGTGGCCACAGGCAGACACCGACCGCAGCACTGGTCTGCGCTCAGAGGGTTCTGCGTTATCTTGCTAGTACATCAGGCATGGGGTTAGTGCTTGGAGGACGCAGGCCAGTGGTCCTTACTGGACACACAGACGCTTCGTGGGCAGACGACGCTGAGACACTCAGGTCTACCCAGGGCTACTGCTTCAGCCTTGGCTCAGGTGCCGTCTCGTGGAGAGCTACTCGCTCCTTGTCTGTTGCGCAGTCCAGCTGTGAGGCTGAGATCTACGCTGGTGCCATGGCGGCACAGGAGCTCCGCTGGCTGACCTTCTTGCTCACTGACTTAGGTGAGCGTCCTAGCTCTGCCCCGGTCCTGTTCGCTGACAACAGGGCCATGATCCTCCTGTGTCAGGAGCCTCGACTTGAGGGCAGAGCGAAGCACATTCAGCTGCGGTACTTCCTCCTGCGTGAGCTACAGCAGCGACGTCAGGCTCGCGTAGTACACTTGGCCTCAGGTGCCAACACCTGCACCAAAACCCGCCTGCACCAGAACCCACCTGCACCAGAGTCCACCTGCACCAGACCCCACCTGCACCATACCCCACCTGCACCAGAATCCACCTGCACCAGAACCCACCTGCAGCTTCATGTGCGTGTAGAGCTGCTTGATGGCCGCCACACATTTCTCGTCCTTCTTGCCGTAGTTGCTCTGCGTGCAAGGGACAAGCATGGGAAAGTGGGGGCGTTTTTAGATGCCATGGTTGCTCTGCGTTCAAGGCAGGGAGGGTGAGGAGGGAGGCGGGTTTGAAGTGCCATAGTTGCTCTTTATGCAAGGGAGAGGCAGGGAGTGAGCAGAGAGGGAGAGATGGTGGCGAGTGCGGTGGACAGGCAGGGAGGGTGACGTGACGGCATAAATGTCAGTGATCATCTGGTGCCTGCTGACGACACCTGTGCGCACCCCACCTGAGCCACCAACACGGAGTGACAGCAAGGCGTGACTTACCTCTATGATCTGCCGTTGCTCCTCTGACACCTGCTGCAGGGCCGTCACCACCAGCCACGAGCACTTGGTGTCCTCTATGTCCATGCCCACCTGAGAAAAGCAAATGGGGTTTTAAGAGTAGAGGAAAGGTGCATGGGAGCCATCTGGTTGCAAGGAAGGGTGACGCCTCAAGGCATGCACCAGCAGCCACAAGCACTTGGTGTCCCAGACGTCATAGACGTTCTAGATGTTCGTGCCCACTTGGTAGAGGGGGATGAGAATGGGAGGTACGGTGCATGGGAGCGAGCAGCTAGCAGTCGAGCATGTCGAACTGCACGGGACCCTAAATCGCCAGCCCTAAACCCTAAACTGAGAATTGGAAGCACTCAACCCCACGCTGTCTCTCACCTTGCCGATGACAACAGGGTCGCCATAGCAGTCCATCGTCCTGCACGTGCAAGTACGTCCGCATGTCAGCCCCGTCTCTCCAGCCTACACCCCAACATTAAGAACTACGCCAAGCACATGCCCCATGTCTCTCACCTCGCCAATGACAGCAGGGCTGCCATAGCAGCGCAACACATCGTCCTGCACTTGGAAGTACCTCCCCATCTCAGCCATCCCTACACCCAACTCAAAGCCATGAGCCCACCTTGCCTCCATATCCCAATATCTTGCCTTACATGCCCCACATTCCCCACCTTTCCAATGAAAGCAGGGTCGCCATAGCAGTCCAGCACGTTGTCATGCACCTGGAAGCACGAATCCATCTCAGCCATCCCTACACCCAACTCAAAGTTGTGAGCCCACCGTGCCCCATACGCCTCACCTTGCAATGACAGCGGGGTCGCTGTAGCAGTCAAGCACGTCGTCCTGCACCTGGAAATACGTCCCCATCTGCACCAGAATCTCCTTGGCCTGCGCTGCCAGTGCTGCATCCTCGACTCCCACTAGCATCAGCGCACATGCCACTTGGGAGGGGAGAGAAGGTACAACATGGGAGAGGGATGAGAGAGGGTTCTTCTAGCCACAGCATTTTCTAGCCAGAGAGCATGCCGGATGGCCGTGCCCTGCACCAGAATGTCCTTGCCATGCGCTGCCGCCAGCGCCGAATCCTCCATGCAAGCCAGGACCAGCGCACACGGCACATGGGAGGGGAGGAAAGGTAACCAGTGGAGGGAGAGGGGGCAAGCAGGGGTAGGCCGTCCGTCGCCTTCAACACAGAGCCCTACCAACCTCGCCTTGGCGGCTGAGGTGTGGTGTGGCCTTGAGAAGGGCCCGTCTGACCTCGAGAATTCTTGAGAAGGCCTCTTGCATGTGTTAGGGGCGTTGTGCTAGAGTTGAAGGGTCCTCTGGAGAATTCTCAAGAGGATCCGGCAACCCCAAGGGAGTGTCGCAAGTGCAGCGGGGATGAGATGTGAAAATGTGCAGACGTGCAGTGCGGTGTTGGAGAGCTGACTCGGTGTGGTTAAATATGCGGCGTGGTTGAGACGAGAGCGTGGAATGTGCTTACAGTGTGGTAGAAGGAATAGTAGGCTGTCTTGTACTGCACGATCTTGAGGTGTCTGCTAGGGCGAAGGAGCGAAAGGAAACAGTTAGCAGAAGGGAGAGGGAGGTGAGCAGGTGGAAAGTTAGAGGGAGGCAGAAGGAATAGTAGGCCTTGTACTGCACAATCTTGAGGTACCTGCCACGGAGAGGGAAGGAGGAGAGGACCAATTGAGGTCTCGAGACGGGAGAGAGGGATGGCGGAAGAAGACAGAAGTAACATGCCTCTCTCCATTTAGAGAGGGATGTGCCTTGAGATGTCTCCAAGGAAATGAGGAAAGGAAGAGGCCAGGAGACTGAACACGGATGGATTGGTTGGTAAGAAGCAGCGTTGAGTGCAGGTTCTATACATGAGAATGTGCATGCTATGCTGCAGGCCTGTGGCAGGGCATGGGGAATTGGCATGGTACACCCACGTGGATATGGTGTATTTGTTGAGGTCCACCTCCCTTCAGGAGAGGGGAGAAGAGAAGAAAGAGGGGAAGAGTGGGAGAAGAGGAGGAGAGGAGGAGGAGAAGAGGGGGCGAAGAGAGGGAGAAGAGGGGGAGAGGAGTAGGAGAGGAGGGGGAGAGGAAGGGATGAAGGGGAGCGAAGAGGGGGAGACGAGGGGGACAAGAGAGGGAGAAGAGGGGAGGGGAGAAGAGGGGGAGAGGAGGGGTGAAGAGGGGGAGAGGAGGAGGAGAAGAGGGGGCGAAGAGAGGGAGAAGAGGGGGAGAGGAGTAGGAGAGGAGGGGGAGAGGAGGGGGAGAAGGGGGGAGAAGAGGGGGAGACGAGGGGGAGAAAGAGAGGGAGAGGAGGGGGAGAGGAGGGGAGAAGAGGGGTAGAGGAGGGAGAGAAGAGGGGGAGAGGAGGGGGAGAAGAGGGGGAGAGGAGGGGGAGAGGAGGGGGAGAAAAGGAGGGGGAAGGAGGGGGAGGGGGGAGAAGGAGGGGAGGGGGGGAGAAGAGGGGGAGAGGAGGGGAGAAGAGGGGGAGAGGAGGAGGAGAAGAAGGGGACGAAGAGGGGAAGAGGGGAGAGGAGGAGGAGAGGAGGGGAGTGGAGGGGGAGAAGGGAAGAGAAGAGGGGGACGAGGGGGAGAAGGGAGGGAGACGAGGGGGAGAGGAGGGGGAGAAGAGGGAAGAGGAGGGGGAAGAGGGGAGAAGAGGGGGAGAAGAGGGGGAGAAAGGGGGAGAAGAGAACGAGAAGAGGTGGAGAAGAGGGGACGAAGAGTGGGAGAAGAGAGGTCCAGAAATGCGGTAGGAGTGGTGATGAGGTCGATGTTGTGAACACACCTGCTTGATAACAACGAGGATCGAAGAGGGGATTGGGAAGCGAAGAGAGGGGTGCGGGAAAAGGGTGGGTGGGGAAGGACGGGGTAGGGGAGGGGGAGAAAGGCGGGAAAGAGAAGAGGCGTACCTCGTTAAATAGGTCGAGCAGGCGTGTGTAGGCGGGGTGGGAGGAGAAGTTGTGGGCGTTGAGCAGCACGGCATCGTTGATGGCGATCATGCCCACCTGTATGGAGGTATAGGTGCATGGAGGAATGGATGCATGGAGGCATGAAGGCATGGATGCAAGGAGGCATGGATGCATGGAGGCATGGATGCACAGAGGCATGGAGGCATGGATGCATGGATGCATGGAGGCATGGAGGACGGTACACTAGTGAAATCATACATACTGTATTTCGACAGCGCCTCTGGTTGAGGAGGTTACTATTGCTGAGAATAGCAAAAAGCAGTTTTCTCTACTGAAAACTCGAGAGCTTTCACTAAATTTCAGTAGAAACAAGTGATACATTCGAAGTCCAACAAACGCGTAATGAACAGACATAAAGAAACGAGAAACAAGGTTGATGCGCTTTGCATTTCGGATTTCACTGCGGTCCAAGTCGCCCCATTTTGACCTCAGCTTCGTAACCGAACTGTGCACCAAAATTCGGTGCTTGTCGTTTGTCTTCTGAATGTGCACTGAATTATAGTTATACATATCTTGCATATGTAGAAGTTATAGGCTAGTAGGGTTCGTGCTCTTAGAGTGTACAATTCCCAACCATGTATTGCCTTGTATCCCCTCATTCTACTCATTCCATTATTATGAGATTGTATCAGCTAGGTTACGTCCCTTCACCCGCGCTTGCGCCCTAGCCCGCCTTGGTCGTCAGGGCCTCAGATTGCAGGCTTTTTACTCAGATTCAGGGTAAAATCAGGGCTCTATTAGGGGGTGGCTCTGATGAGACAGCCTTTTTTTGGGACACGCGCCTGAAATTTCAGTGTTTTTGCAGGAATGAACTTTGATCGATCAGCATGACTAGTGTAGTGAGCCCTGTTTGTCCAACCTTTTATCAGGGGCCGAACTTGATTCGCGTAATAGCGGACTCGCAGCCCCCATCCCTCCACCTGTGATTTTTGTGAGTTTCCCCCACCCTCCCTGTCAATCTCGCCGTTTTGAATGCGACTGACCATTTTTGTTTCCCACCGGTTGCACTCCCAGAGCCCAAACCTAGCCCTGGTCCCTCTACGCCTGCTGCCGTTGAGAGCCCTGCTACCGCATAGTACTAGGCATATCTTACTCAGCGTGCGTTCTGTGTGTAATCCTGTTTACTAAGCGCGGAAAAATCGAACGACCCTGATGGATCAAGGAAATTTTTCTCTGAGGGGCCTGAAAAATCAGGGGACCAGGGGGGGGGGGGGTGGCTGAGCTATCAGTGTCAACATATTTTGT
Source organism: Closterium sp. NIES-67 (assembly GCA_027943415.1). Lineage (NCBI taxonomy): Eukaryota > Viridiplantae > Streptophyta > Zygnematophyceae > Desmidiales > Closteriaceae > Closterium > Closterium sp. NIES-67. Next base: position 30,790 of record BQMB01000757.1, read on the forward strand.
ACATGTCTCATAGGCTAGATAGGCACGTACTCTTAGAGGGTACGACCCCTTAGACAAAACCACAATGTTTGCCTTCATTCTAGTCAATCTTTCTACGCTAACATGGTATCTCACTAGGTTAGGATCCCACCCAACCACATTTCCGCCCTAGTCCTAGCCCTAGACCTAGCCGCCTATCGCTTGCCGCCCGTAGCTAGCTGCCCGTCTCTAGCCGCTCACCGCTAGCTGCCGTAGCCGCCCGTCGATTGCCAGCCCGCACCTGCTGGCCCAAGCTCGCCGGCTTCCGTGCCTACTGGCCCCGCGCCCGCTGCCCCCGCGTTCACCAACTCTGCGCCCGCCAGTCCTGTGCCCGTCAGCCCCGCATTCGCCAGCCCCGCGGCCACTAGCTCTGTGCCTGCTGGCCCCGCACCTGCTCGCTGGCCCTGCTTTCACCAGCCCCACGCTCGCCAGCTCCGTGCCCGCTGGCCCGTGCCGCAGTGTAGAGCCGCCGTGCCGCGGCGCCGCTGTGTCGCCATGCCGCCGTGTCGCCGTGCCGCTGTACCGTCGTGGCGCCATGCCGCCGTGCTGCCGTGGCGCCGTGGCGCAGTGCCGCCGTGCTGCAATACTGCAGTGTCACCGTGCCTTCGTGTCGCCGTAGCGCCGTGACCTCATGTCGCCGTGTTGCCGTGCCACCGTGCAGCTGAGGTCACTGGATGGCGGACGCTGTGCTCCGCCTGGACACGGAGGGGCGGGCGATCGTCTTCGAGGCGTGGCTCATTGACCTTCGCCGTCACCTGACAGTTCAGTGCCAGGACGGTTACTCCCTAGCTGTTCGTGTCAATGGTATGCTTCCCTCCCAGCCGCGCCTGCTGCCCTCCTTGATGCCCCCACCACTGCTGAGCATGAGGCCTTTTCCTCTGCTATGCTTGCTCGCGCTGTCTGGGAGTCGCCATGGAATTTTTAGTTGCAATCGTTGCGCGCTATTCCATGCCCGCCTCAGCCTCCGCAGGCCGCCTGATCTGCCCCATGCTGTTCCCTAATCTTGCGTCCTTCCCCAATGTCGCTGACCTTGCAACTCACCTCCACGCACTTGGTGCTAGCTACCACGATGCTAGCACTGAGGCCTAGATTGCTGTCTTCCTGCCGCCGCTTTGCACTACCCTTTACCTCATTGTTATGCGTCTTCCGGACCGCCTAGCCACTGCACGCGACCATTTCTTTAGGCAACACCCAGGTGACCTCACCCTTACCGCCTTTATCACTACCCTGTCCGCGATAGAGACCCACCAGAGCACTATCGCGCAGTCTAGCGGTACTGCGGCGGTCCCTATCTTTCAGGGCTGTGCTCCCTCCCAGTGCACTTTCTCTGACGTTTCTGCCGCTGTCGCTGAGACAGCCCCTGCTAGGAGACCGCCGCTGCGGCCTCAGTGCAGCAGCGTCAGGGTAGGGGCCGCCGCCTCAAGGGGGGTCATGGCGGAGGAAAGAGTGGTGGGGGTGGTGGGGGTGGTGGGGGTGGTGGAGGTGGGGGCAGGTGGTTCAGACGAGGGGACTGGGGCTGGTGCCCCGGAGCAGCAGCAACAGCAGACTCAGCAGCAGCAGCAGTCGCAGCAACAGCAGCAGTCGCCGTGGGGACCCCCGCCGCCGAGGTGGACTGGCAGCGCTGGTGGTGGTCGTCGTGGTGGTGGGTGGGTGCAGCTCGGTGTCAGGTGGCAGCACCAATGTGGTCACCGGCCAGTAGCAGCTTCAGTCCAGCCTCCACTGCAGCACCATCTGCGACCGTCCCGGGCACACTACCGCCTGGACGACCTCTACCATCTCTGCTTCAGCCCAACGGTGGACCCTCTTGACTGGTACGCCTTGGCCCGCCGCCATGTGCCGGTCTTTGAGCTTGACATGGATCAGCTTAGGTCTACTATGTATGCTGATAACTCTCGTGTAGGCTCCACGCCAGCCCCTCCACCGGCTGACGCGAGTGCTTCGCTCTCTCTTACACTCGACTCTGGAGCGTCCGCCTGCTTCTTCCGCGACCACACTGCGCTCACGACGCTTGCCGCCCTTGTTGCTGTCGCACTTGCTGACCCCTCCTCAGGTCCGGTACTTGCTCGTAGCTCCACCATCCTTCCCTGTCCGGCGGTCCCATCGGGTTCTCTTACAGCCGTGCACATCCCCTCCTTCTCCAGGACCCTAGTTGGTGTCGGCTGTCTGTAGAACCTCAGCGTCATCACTACGTTCCTCGGACACGAGCGGTACGCAATCTGTACCAAGGCCACCACTGGTGCCCCTCTCACCACAATCCCCCAGGACCCCGTGTCTGGCCTGTTAACGCTTGACACCGCGTCCCCCTCTGCAAAGGCGTCCCCCTAGGTGCCTTAGTCCACCCTGGTCGCTACGGCTTGCTCATGTCAATCACTCACTCACGTGTCGCTTCTATGACACCACCGCCTAGGTCACCCTGCACTTCCGCGTCTATATGATACGTCCCATCACGGTCTTGTCTTCAGTCTCTCTGTGTCGCTCCTTGCCCTTCCCCCTCACCTATGCCGCCGTGCACGCCTTGCATTGAGAGCCAAGTGCGCCATGCTCCTCACTTCTCCTCGCTCCCCCCTACCACTGCACCACTCCACACTTTGCAATTAGACGTTTGGGGCCAAGCCCCCGTCCCTGGGCCACGTCGAGAGCGCTACTTTCTAGTGCTTGTCAACGACTATACACGCAACACGACGGTTTTCTCCTAGAGCGGAAGGCCGACGTGCCTGACGTTCTTATCCCGTGGGTCGTAGCTGCGCGAGCCCACGGCGGCCTCCCTGGGCTACGTCTCCACTCTGACCGTGACGACGAGTTCGCCTCCGGTGGACGTGGCCTGTTCTATCATGCGGAGGGCATCACCCAGTCATACACCCTGCCGGACTCCCAACAGCAGAATGGGGACGCTGAGCAACGCATTGGTTTGGTTATGGAGGTGGCTCGTACCTCCATGATCCATGCCGGTGCACCCCATTTTCTATTGTTGTTTGCTGTTCGCTACGCCGCTGACAGCTTAACCTGTGGCCGCACTTTCAGCGGCCGCAGGTTTCGCCGACTCTTCTCTGGACCGGGTTCCCTGGCGACGCGTCTGCGTTCCACGTCTGGGGCTGCCTTGCTCACGTTCGTGCATCTTGCACGGACAAGCTCACTGCCCGCACTGTCCCTTGCGTCTTCCTTGGTTCCCTCCTCGATGCGTCTGACAAGCACTTTTTCCATCCGCTGTCTCACCTTCTTTCACTCGGGTGACGTCACTTTTGAAGAGTCTGTCTCCTTCTACCACCGCTTTCCCCACTGACGTCTCCCGGTGTCCCCGCCCCTGTTTCTGGTTCCCTCTCCCCCGGTATCCCCTGTTCCTCTCCCTCCCCGTCATGCCCTGTCTGGTGTGTCTCACGTCACTCCCCTCCCGTCGGTTGTCCCGGACGAGGAGTCGGCTGACTCTGGTGGCCCCGCGGCGCTGTTTTCGCCGCCTGTCTTCGGGCCAATGTCTCCTCCTCCGCCGTCGCTGCCGTAGCAGCAGCCGCCGCAGGAGTCCGCGATCTCTCGGGTTGCGGGCGCTGCGGAGGGGAGTGCTAGTCCTGGGGATACTATCGTGGCTTGTCTCGGCGGTCCTCGAGGTGGCATTGGTGTTGGAGAGGGTTCTCGTTTTGGGGTTGCTGGTTCTGGGGGTGCTAGTCCTTGCGTTACTGTCGTGGCTTGTCCTGGCAGTCTCGAGGTTGGCACAACTGTTGGAGAGGGTTCTCTCTCTGGGAGTGTTCGTGTGGAGTGTCCCAAAGGTAGCCGTGGTGCAGCTACAATTTCTTGTGCTAGCGCGGAACAGCAGCAGCAGCAGCAGCCGCCGCCAGTGTCCGCACTTCACCTCCTCAGTCTTCCCTCCCCTGCTTACCCGCCTGCGCCTACCTTGCCGCAGCCTCCCCTGCGTATCTACGGCTATGTTGCTTCGTTCCCACGCGTCTTGTCCTCCCCTCCTTACGTCGCCTACTCCGTCGTTACTTGTTGTCACTCCGCCTCCTCTGTCTGACTACCTTCCTGCCGCTAGTCCTCTTCTTCCTCGAATCCTTGCCTCCCTCGTTACTGACCCGTCTGTTCCCGTCTCGTGTCTTGACGCGCTTGTCGCTGCCGTCACTGAGTTTGCCTCTACCCATTGCCTTGACAACGCCACCGCTCTGGTCTCTGCCCCTGTCCGCCCTCCGTCCATCAAGGGTGCTCCTGACCTTGGCAAAGACGTCCTGGAGGACCGGCAGTACGAGCTTGCTTTCCTGTCCGAGGCCGAGCCTCATCTCTGTTCCATGCTGCTAGTCCCTAAGGGGGACCCAGACGCCTTTGAAATCCTTACCCCTCGCACTTACGCTGAGGCGACCTCGGGACTCTGGGCCTCTCAGTGGATAGCTGCCATGGACGTGGAGATGGCATCTTAGAGACCCACTAGTACCTATGTAGCGGTAGTTCCCCCACCTGGTGTGAACATAGTCGATGGCCGGTGGCTCTTCAAGGTGAAGCACCCTCCTGGAGAGCCGCCGGTTTACAAGGCGCGCTACGTTGCTAGATGCTTCTGTCAGCGTGAGGGTGTTGACTTCTTCCAGACCTTCGCCCCGACCTCGAAGATGACTACTCTTCGGGCGCTGCTACACGTAGTAGCAAAGTGTGACTATGAGTTGCACTCTCTCAACTTCTTGACAGCGTTTTTTCAGGGGAGTCTGCACGAGCAGGTCTACCTGCGTCGCCTGCTAGGCTTCACCAACACCTTCGCCCCGGGGTCCCAGTGGCTCCTCCAGCGTGCACCATCACTCTCACACATTCACACTTGAAGCATTGGGTCCTTTAGAGGTTCGGTCTTCAGTTTTCCTTTGCACAGTTCACACCTCTGCCGGTTGATCACAGACTCTCGGCTCCAGTCCCTAAGGATTTTATTAAGCCTAGTGGTCCTAACATAGAACTGGGGGGTTGCCTCATGTACCTGATGACTTGCACTCGTCCAGATCTCGCATACCCTCTTAGCATCCTGGCTCGCTTTGTGGCCACATGCAAACACCGACCACAGCACTGGCCGGCAGCCAAGAGTGTTTTGCGTTATCTAGCAAGTACATTGGGCATGGGGCTAGTGTTAGGAGGACAGAGGCCTATGGTTCTTACAGGGCACACAGACGCTTTGTGGGCAGACGACGCTGAGACACTCAGGTCCTCCCAGGGCTACTGCTTTAGCCTTGGTGCAGGCGCCATCTCGTGGAGGTCCACCCGTTCGTCGTCTGTTGCCCAGTCTAGCTGTAAGGCTGAGATCTACGCTGGTGCCATGTCGGCACAAGAGCTCCGCTGGCTGACTTTCTTGCACACAGACTTAGGTGAGCGGACTAGCTGACAACAGGGCCATGATCATCCAGTGTCAAGAGCCTTGACTGTAGGGCAGAGCAAAGCACATCCAGCTACGGTACTTCCTCCTGTGCGAGCTACAGCAGCGCCGCCAGGCCCGCGTAGTACACTTGGCCTCTGGTGCCATCAGAGCTGATATCTTTACAAAGGTGCTTCCGCCTAGCGGCTCGGTATACAGCTTGGTCTGGTTCCTGTGGATTCTCACTTGCTAGGAACATGATGTATACTTCCTCTTATATGATCTTGATTGGCCTTGTGGCTCTTGTTCCAGTGGTTGGACTAGTAGTGCCACCCTGGGTTACTCTTGTTTGGTTTGTTCTCTTGCTGACTGGTCTTTGGAGCCTTGCCTTAGATGTTGGACTAGTAGTGCCACCCTGAGCTGTGTGTCTCTTACCACTGCCCCTCATCTAGCCTAGGGGGTGTGTCAAACATATTTTGTATATATCTTATAGGCCAGATAGGTGCATACTCTTAGAGGGTACAACCCCTTAGACAAAACCACCATGTTTGCCTTCATTCTAGTCAATCTTTCTACGCTAACAATCAGGGTCCCCCTAAACAAATCTGAGGCCATGCTGGCCGCCCTAGCTGGCCACTTGCCTCTCGCGCATTGGCCCCTTGTCTGCTGGCCCCGCGCTCGCCAGCCCTAGCCCGCCAGCCCCTCGCCCGTTGGCCTCACGCTCACCGGCCCTAGCTCGCCAGTCGCTTGCCCGCTGGCCCCGCGCTCGCCTGCTGGCGCCACGCTTGCCCGCTGGCCCCGCTGCCCGCCGGCCCAAGCACTCCGGCCCTTGCGCGCCGGCCCTTGCTCACCAGATGCCCACTTCCCGCAGAGACAAAAGAATACAGGGTGGTTTTGTGCTAGTATGTTGTACTCTCTTAGAGCACAACCCTATCTAGCCTATAACAATATATGAATACAAGTTGACAAGAAAAGCCAAAATTTACGCAATGGACACGCCTTGAGAATGATAATTAAGAGTCTGCATTGTCGGTGGCGATGATTGTCACTGGTAGTCTAACGAAAGCCTTCAGATCAAATAGTTGTCGATGGGTTGAACTTGGCGAGATGGCCTGAAACTGTCTAGGCAATCAGGCCGTTTATCTTGAATGATGACCTCACAGATGAAAGTTGTCGAAACGATCGCTTTTAATCGTAGTCGTTAAAGATGGTTGGGTAGTTGGCTGACCGAATGGACAGGGAAGAATACTCCAGCAGAGGACTATGAACAGTAAATCTGACGAGTGGGTGAATAATGATGATGCGTGGCACAATGAATATCTTGAGATGATGACTATGAGGCTTGTCGAATGACGAAGGGCCGTTCGTCAACCCGCGAGGCACATGAGAGGGCACATGAGAGGGCACACGTCAGTGTCTCACAAAAATCAGTGAACTCCATCAATGTGGTGACGAGAGCATATGCGAAAACGTTGTAATTAAAATGGGTGTCAGTCGGAGACGGATGATGGAAAACGCCGGAAGAAGAAACACAAAAAGAAGGGGCAAGTGGCCAGCTACGGCGCACTGGCCCCTTGTCTGCCGGCTGCATCAGCTTCTTTGTCCGTGCACACCGAAAACTCCAGAATAGGCCGAAACTGCTGCTGCTCTCTCTCCTCCTCCATGCACCCAAAATATTCCGAGAATATCGGTCGATGTCGCTCATACCCCTGAAGATATCGGGCACAAATCCAGCTGTAAAACCTTGAACTGCTCCTATGATTCTTCCAGCAAAAATGTCGGACCTTCACCCGGTACTTGGAAAATGCCACAACTCCGCTACACATCTACCCAAAAAAATACTCAGGCTTCGCGGCGTCCTTTAGCAGCGCCCTCACAGTTGCTCCACCAGCTGTACGAATGAACTGAACCCTTTATTTAGGGAACAATAGAGTCCACCACCTCGGCATGATGTCTTGGCCGTCAATCATGGTCAAAGCGCATCGCACGCCGTCAACCTCTTTCCTGTTGTTACACAACTCCAAAAATTCTCCGGTACCCCTAACTAGCTCGCCGTGCAGACGTTCACCCATCTCACGGCTGCTGCAGGTTACCCCAATTCCGCTTCGCGCTGCATGCTTAACAAACAAAGTGCGCACGCTTTTAGTCAGAGGAGCTTTCACGAGCTCGCCTACTGACCGCTGGACAGCTCCCTCCTCCATCAGAAACTCGATGAACTATACCCGAAACCTCATAAACTCTCATTCTGCACTCGATGAAACTCGCTGCTCCGCTGCTACAGTTGCTCGTGAAGATCCAGGGACACTCTATCAGCACAGTGTAGTTTGCAGGTTCACCCCCCTTATTCAGCCAAGAGTAGTCAATGCCAAATCAGCACTGCTTCATGGTGGGGAGAAGTGATATTCGGGTGATGTAGTTGAGCCAGCAGTAGCCCAAACGCCATTAACCCTCAACCAAGCTCCAGTTTTCCCGCCATTCTGCTTCGACTACTTCTGCTCCGGGCAGTTAGCGCTCTTGGCGACCCGATGGAAAACACTTAATACACACCCGAGGGTGGTGGCCTCCGTTTCCGTTAATCGTGGGTTTATGAATTGCTGGTCCACGAAAACGCCTCCCCATGCAGAAAAACGTCATAGCACAGTACACTTACTCCAGCACAGCGTCATCACCTCCAGATGGCCATCGCATGTGAACAGCGCGGAGGTCGTTAATCCCAGGTGATCCCCATGCACGAGCATCAGAACCGACCGAGGTGGAGAGTTTCTAGGAGGAGATCTGACTGCGTGGCTCAAGAAACAAGGCATTGAGCATCAGCTAACGATGTCCTATACCCCTCAGACAAATGGCGTTGCTGAGAGGGCTAATAGGACCATCCTAGAAACTGCCCGAGCGCTGCTGCTCGAAGCAGGGCTAGGGTACTCGATGTGGCCTCATGCGGTGAGGCATGCTACAGTGGAAAGGAACCGTGTACTCACAAAGGTGGCGGACAACATGTGGGTGCTGCTGGAGAGGTGGCTTGGAAAGAAGCCTCTAGTGGACAGGCTTAGAGTGTTTGGATGCATGGCACTGGCGCATGTCCCGAAACCGTACAGGACAAAGCTTGGAGCATTTGCACTATGGTGTGTGCACCTTGGGCTTGCGGCAGAGAGCAAGGGGTGGCTACTCTGGGAGCCTTCGAAGAATGTGCTTTTTGATAGTCGGGATGTCAAAATTGTGGAGAACATCATGTATGGCAAGTGGGAGAAGCAGCCGGAGGCAAGGGTCACTCAGCAGCTGGAACAAATCACTATGCACTTCGATTTGTCCGGACCTGATGACAACGATGTCACTATGCCAACGGCAAGGGGTACTGAAGAAGGAAGCAATAAGGATATTGCATCTGAAGTCAAGGAACCGGAGCAGCAGCAGCAAGAGGCTTCCAAAGCACCAAGTATGCCAAAGAGGAGGAATCAGACTGGTGGGGGGATGAAGGATTGGGTGAAGGTGAAATCAAGGGTAAACCCAACCATCTATCCTGCACGTACCAGAATGGCAACGAGAAAGGTGCTGAGCTCTACAAGTGGAGGAGCCACAACTGAGCAGCAGCAACAGGCTCTTGACGAAGATGCAGTGTTGTTCTTGGGTGATGACCAAGAGCCAGATGACGAGGAGCCTGCATACTGCTTTTACGCACCAATACAACCTCCGAGCATGGATCATGCGCTAGCCGGGCCTCAACGGGGGAAATGGCTGGTTTCAAGAGATGCGGAGTACAATAGCCAGATGGAGAATCACACATGGGACTTGGTGTACTTGCCCAATGGGAAGAAGGCAATACAGTGCAAGTGGCTGGCAAGAATCAAGATGGATGAGAAAGGAGAACCATCAGTTTACAAGAGCAGGCTTGTGGCAAAGGGGTTTCAGCAGAAAGAGAAGGAAGATTACAAATAAGTGTTTGCCCCAACTGCTAAGTCTCCAACGCTACGTGTGCTGCTGGCGGTAGCTGCTGTGCACAAATGGAAGGTGAAGAAAATGGACATCGTAACCGCTTTCTGCACGGCATTGTGGAAGAGGAGGTGTACATGGTACAACCACCTAGCTATGAGGATGGAACCGGTCATGTCTGCAAACTGAACAAGGCCATCTATGGCTTGAAGCAAGCACCGAGATGCTGGTACAACAGGCTGGCCAGTGCACTGGAAGGGATTGGATTCCGTGCGACTGCATGCGATGGCAGTCTATTCCTGATGGGTGCGGGGGAGTTGCTTGTGCTTCTGCTGGTGTACGTGGATGACATCCTGCTATTCAGCAGCAGCAACAAGGAGATCGATGAGGTGCAGCGGAAGCTCACAGAGCAGTTCAAGTGCAAGTCACTTGGGGAGGCAAGGTACTACCTAGGAATGCACAATGAGAGGGATGCTGAACGTGGCTGGCTCAAACTGCATCAGGGACAGTACGTCAACACCTTGGCTGAGAAGTACTCTGTGCAAGAAGAACGGAAAGTGGCTACTCCTTTGCCCTCCGAGTTCAAACTCATCAAGGCATCTGAAGAACAAGGAGTTGAGTGAAGACCTGAGGCAATTCCAATCCATGGTCGGGAGCCTACTCTACACTGCTGTGCATACTCGGCCTGGCATCAGTTTTGCTGTGGGACAGCTGGCTAGATTAGTAAAAAATCCAACAGAAAAGCAGTGTCGTGCAGCGGAGAGAGTGGTGCGTTACCTCAAGTCACACCCTACCGTGGGAGTACAGTATTCAAACACAGCTCAACTCAGGCAGAAAGGAGTTGAAGTCCTCAAAGAGAAGGGGGAGCAGCTCGAAGAAGGAAAGGTGTTCCTTTCCTAATTTGCTGATGCCACATGGGCTTCTGAGCATGAGGATTCGTCATCAGTTGGTGGATACATCTGCATGGTGGGAGGTGGGCCTGTAAGTTGGAGGTCCAAGAAGCAGTCTGAAACGGCACTATCTTCAGTGGAATCTAAGACATGGCGATGTTTCATGCGGCAAAAGAAATCATCAGGCTAAGGAGGCAATTAAAGGAGATCGGACATGAACAGACTCCTGCGACACCTCCATTTAATGACAGCAAGGGAGCCATTGCTATGGCATGCAATGCGGTTCTTTATGGGCTGCACAAGCACATGAGGATCAAGTGGCCAGCGCATCTCTGTCTGCACTAGACAGGTTGTCTACGTAGACAAGGATGTAGAACGGAGTCTGGCTAGCATGAACAAAGAGCGAGGGGTCTCCAGAGAACGGAAAGAAATGTAAGTCAGCTAGGGTAGCATGCAGCGTATCGTGCCACTCACAGAGCGCCTGTCGCAAGCCGTAGACTGGGCGCAAGAATAGCCACTCGGTCCCACGAGGGAAGGTACCGGTGAAGCCTTGAGGATAGCGCAGGTAGACCTCCTCGAATAGGCTGCCCTGAAAAACGCAGTGGAGAAGTCAAGGGATTGTAACTGGTAGTCACGCTGTGCTGCTACGTGTAGAAGCGCCTGAAAAGTAGTCATGTTCGAAGACGGGGCGAAGGTCTGAAAGAAGTCCAACCCCCCATGCTGACTAGAGCCTCTAGCCACGTAGCGCGCCTTGAACACAGGCGGCTCTCCAGTGGGACGCTTCACCTTGACGAGCCACCGGCCATCGACTACGCTCACCCCATGTGAGGGAACTGTGTCGACGTAGGTGCCGGTGGATCTCCAAGATGCCATCTCCTGCTCCATGGCAGCTATCCACAGAGAGGCCCAGGGTCCCGAGGTCACCTCAGCGTAGGTTCAAGGAGTCGGGATGTCAAAGGCGTCTGGACTAGCAGCATGGAACGGAGATGGGGAGCAGCTTCAGACAGGAAAGCAAGCTCGTACTGCCGGTTCTCTCCTCTCCCCCATGCGACCCTCTCCTCTCCCCTATGCCACCCTTTCCTCCCCCCCATGGCATCCTCTCCTCGCCCCCATGCCACCCTCTCTTCTCACCCATGCCACCCTCTCCTATCCCCCATGCCACCCTCTCCCCTCACCCATGCCACCCTCTCCTATCCCCCATGCCACCCTCTCCTCTCCCCCATGCCACCCTCTCCTCTCTTCCATGCCACCCTCTCCTCTCCCCCATGCCACCCTCTCCTCTCCCCCATGCCACCCTCTCCTCTCCCCCATGCCACCCTCTCCTCTCCCCCATGCCACCCTCTCCTCTCCCCCATGCCACCCTCTCCTCTCCCCCATCCGACCCTCTCCTCTCCCCCATGCCACCCACTCCTCTCCCCCATGCCACCCTCTCCTCTCCCCCATGCGACCCTCTCCTCTCCCCCATGCCACCCTCTCCTCTCCCCCATGCCATCCTCTCCCCTCCCCCATGCGACCCTCTCCTCTCCCCCATGCCACCCTCTCCTCTCCCCCATGCGACCCTCTCCTCTCCCCCATGCCACCCTCTCCTCTCCCCCATGCCACCCTCTCCTCTCCCCCATGCCACCCTCTCCTCTCCCCCATGCCACCCTCTCCTCTCCCCCATGCCACCCTCTCCTCTCCCCCATGCGACTCTCTCCTCTCCCCCATGCCACCCTCTCCTCTCCCCCATGCCACCCTCTCCTCTCCCCCATGCGACTCTCTCCTCTCCTCCATGCCACCCTCTCCTCTCCCCCATGCCACCCACTCCTCTCCCCCACGCCACCCACTCCTCTCCCCCATGCCACCCTCTCCTCTCCCCCATGCGACCCTCTCCTCTCCCCCATGCCACCCTCTCCTCTCCCCCATGCCATCCTCTCCCCTCCCCCATGCGACCCTCTCCTCTCCCCCATGCCACCCTCTCCTCTCCCCCATGCGACCCTCTCCTCTCCCCCATGCCACCCTCTCCTCTCCCCCATGCCACCCTCTCCTCTCCCCCATGCCACCCTCTCCTCTCCCCCATGCCACCCTCTCCTCTCCCCCATGCCACCCTCTCCTCTCCCCCATGCCACCCTCTCCTCTCCCCCATGCCACCCTCTCCTCTCCCCCATGCCACCCTCTCCTCTCTTCCATGCCACCCTCTCCTCTCCCCCATGCCACCCTCTCCTCTCCCCCATGCCACCCTCTCCTCTCCCCCATGCCACCCTCTCCTCTCCCCCATGCGACTCTCTCCTCTCCTCCATGCCACCCTCTCCTCTCCCCCATGCCACCCACTCCTCTCCTCAAGAAGACATCTTTCCTAACATCTTTCCTCAAGAAGATCTACAAGCGCCAGAAGTAGCTGCTGCCAATGCCAACCATTCAACCTACTTATAGGGCCTACATGTGGCTACCTGTGGGAGATGGTTCCCACTACAGGGTTGCTACGCCATGCATTTCCGTTCTTACATCACAACATCATCAGCACGTCTTTACACACTCAACAATCGACCACCAATTGCACATATGGAAATGAGAAGTACCCATCATGGTAATCTTATCGCGGAAAGACCATACACAGCTCGTGAACACTTTCAGCAAGATACGGTCCACATGGACACTTAACAGGAATCAATGGAACAGCACCACCTCATCATCCGCCCCCACCCGCTCCCAGTTCCCTCCGAACGCCCAGTTCTCGTACCCGCCATCCCCGGTATTAGCAACCTCGAACGGGCCCATCTTGTAGTACACCGTAAATTCGGAGTTATCCCAGAAGTGCCACACCTCGACGCCGGCGGAACCCGGGTCGCCTACCACGGTGTGGCTGCTCTGGATCACCATCACGTTGTACCCCGCGTTCATAAAAATCTCCACTATTTTCTGAGTCACCTCGTCGTCCTCTGGACCGTCGATCGTGCCCAGGCTCCCTGCAATGACCTGATCAACGGTTACCCCATCCCAGCTGAAGAGCTTCCGCTCCGCCCTGTGCGGAGATCCCAAGGTGGATTCGGATGTGCTGCCGCTGGTGATGGCGGTTGCTGCGGCGGAGGATGACGTCTGCAGCATGGGTCGCGCTGCGCTGGCGCCGGTGACGGCGAGGAGCGCGAGGAGGGCAAGAGGCAGCAGCTGGCGAGCTGCGAGCAGCCACGATTTAGCGGCCATTGCGAAGCTGGCTTGATTCGATGAAATATAGATTGGCTGAGAAGACTAGTTTTTAGGACGTCTCAAAAAGAGCGGAATATGAAAAGAAGTTCAACAGGCCGTGCGCTAATTGGTGTGTCAGATCTGACAGAATGAGGGAAACGCTGATCGATACTGATCGACGCTGATGAATACTGATTGTATAAGAGAAGATGTTGCTGAGGCTGTGATGACATTGGAGATCTCGGATGTCTAATTTGTAGACTTTCCTACTCGAGCATAAACGGCAAGGCCGTTCAAGAATCGCTGGAGCCGCCATGCTCAACGTTCTGCGCTTCGGACTCAGCCGCGAGCGTCACGCGTGGACTTCCTGCCGTATGCGGAAGGTCCTGACGGGAGAGGTAAGCGAGGTCCGACGACAGTTGGTCTGCGCTGATAGCACACGAGGAGCAGAATGCAGGAGCAGGGGAGGACGTTCCTGCTTCTGTTCCTGTATCCTCGTGAATCGCTAGCACTAGACCCGATAGAAGAACGAATATGATGGAAGGTTTGGGCGTGGCGTGGGGTGGAAGGGGAAGGGGGCAGTTGCCATTTCGTCCGCTGGCCGTCATTGACCACGGCCAGCCGTCAAGTGAGATGAGAAAAAATTTGGCGAAAATATTTTGGGAGTCCGCGAAATCTCTGACAGCAAGTGCCGTACGATCGGGCTGAAATTGGCGAAACTGTCACCGCGTTTTGTGTGCGTTCGATCGTGACATGCAATTCGGTTCGTCTCGTCCTAGAATTTGGGAGAGCGCCTTTCAGCTCCGTCATTCCAAAGGCGACGCTAGTCACGCTGTACTTCAGGGCGTGTCCCGACCCGAGGGTGTGCTCGATTGCGGTTGGGTGCGGTGTGTTCTGGGGTCAGGTGTGTTCTAGGGGCGTGGTGCAGCGGCTCCTTAGGAGAGAATGTCCTGACGGAATTCCGGACAGAAATTCGCGAACGTCCGTACTGGCGACGGGACAACATACGCAACAGGAAACTAAAACAGAGTTGTACCTTTGAATTGGCTTGACCGCCTTCTGCAATTTTGCAGGTTCGGACGACCTTGGTCAACATCCCACATTTGCGAACTCGGCGAAATCACCCATTGTCCATTTGTTTCGCCCAACAAAAATTTGCAACACCACGACCCAGCGCGGTCACCCGGTTCTGGTTTACCCCCCCACGGAATGTTTGCGATTCGCCGATAGATTTCGCCAACGCTGTAACCACGTCGGTCCGGACGGCTAAGAAAGCGCTGCACCTTACCTAAGGCCCAGGGCATCCAAAACCTGATGCCAAAATTCGGACGCATCATGAATATTGGCAGTCCGAACCACTCCCGCAAAAGTCCGGACAGCCACAACCTTCCCGAGGTTCCATCATTCAAAATTCCAACACCCTTTCGCGAACCAGCGCGAAAGGGGCAGCATGTTCCATGCCTCGCCGACATTTGCTGTGTGTCGCCACGGCTCGTGACACGCATTCGACGCACGTCCAACTGCATGTACAAAATTTCAAGCAATACATCTTGCACCATTTGCAATTTCCCAACAATGCGCCCACGCGAGTTCTTGCTGATTCTCATGCTGCTCTACCATGGCTACTCGATGCTCTTCGTTCGCCCGATGTACATGGTACTGGGAGCCATTCTTCCAGAGCTTGCCCGCCGCGCGGACGACGACGCGTACCTACAATTCACACGACATGACCGCGAAAACCAGCGTCAAATATGGGAGGAGCGCCTTCGTTTCCTCCACCCCCCTGCTTTTTACGAAGCCCTGTGCGTCGACAGAGAAGTGTTCAACTATCTCTGCGAAGTTTACAAGCCGCATCTTGGATATGCGAGGAGGGACGTCCCAGTCGAGACACGCATCACCATGTCGCGTGTCCGTCTTGGGCAGGGAGAGACCTACCGACACCTCGAGCTGACCTTCGGAACCTCGCACGCGCACACGAGGCGGGTTGTGCGGCACTTCATCAAATTCGTCCACGACGAGCTGACGCCGATTTGGGTGAAGTGGCCCCACCCAGACGACTTGGAATGAATGGCGCAAGATTTCCGCTGTGAAGGTGGGATACCCGAGGTAGTGGGCGCAATGGACGGCACCTAATCAAGTGGCACGGGTAGGCACAAGTTGGATTTAAAAAATTAGAAAGGTTTTTACTCAATCATATTACAACTAATATGCGATTCTAATAGCGTCATGTCGGACTACTTAGCAGGGTGGCCCGGTAGCGTCAATGACGCCCGGGTGTTCCAAAAGTCAGAGGCGCGGCGCCTTATTGAAGAGGGCGGTATTGGGAACTACTGTCTAGTCAGTGACGCCGCCTATGGATTGTGCGCGTACATATACGTATCCTACAGAGCTCGCCCAAATGGCACGCTTCCCGACGATGAGGGTACCTGGAACAAACAACAGTCGCGGCAACAGATGATAGTCGAACAGGTTAACGGAAAATTGAAAACCAAATGGAGGATACTAGACGAGCGCATGCAATGCCACACCCGCCTGTCGGTGCGGTTGTGGTCTTGCACAACATCGAGCTTCAGTTAGGTTAACGCGCGCAACTGGGGGAGGAGGAAAGCCATAGGTGATGGCTCGAAGGACCAGCGGCGCGTCTGGAGCATACCGGCGCAGAGGTGCCGGCCTTCACTCCGACTCTGAGGAGTAGGGTGACGGCGTACCTCCACGCCTCTTACGTCCTCTTGCAACCCAAAACGAGCCATTCCTTGTGTGAGTTGCTTGATCTCATCCCATTGTGCATCTTGTTTTTTGTCGCAGTGTCCCATGATGTGATCCAACACCTCGAAGAGAGAATCTCGGCCGGTGTATGTCGTGCCTTTACGCGAACCCGCGTTCCTTCCAACCCCCCGCCAACTCCCCTCCCCTCCGTCGGTCGTAGGTCGCGTGCCCCAGGTGAGGCGGCAGGAGCGCAGCGAGACACCAACGGGCGGACTAGCGTCGTCTGAGCGGCGAGATGGGGTGTTGGGCTCCGAAGGGCGACGGGGCGCATCGGAGCGAGGAATGGTATCGGGGGAAAGAGGGCTTGGCGCGGTACGGCTGTCAGAGCGTTGGTGACTCGGGTTCAATTCCCAGTGCTAGTGCTGCAGAGGCGATCGTGTCCTCCGCCTATCCCAGCGAGCGGGGGTGTCGAGAGACCCGCTGGGGTTACCCTTGAGAAGATCCCCGGGGAAGGGCCACAGGTGCAGAGCCTGGGGGGCTATGGGCGCACTGATCCGCTATTAACAAGTCCTTTTAACTCAGTGGTTAGTGGCTGAGTTTCTAAGACGGCTGTAGTGGCGCTTGTCGCGTCAGTTGTATTTGGGGTCTCAGCGGATGCGCCAACGCTGCTAGGCGCCGAGGAAGCCACAGGGGTGGGGGCCGATCGGGGCGGACCTAGATTGGAGGGGTGGATGTATGGACAGCGGAAACAGTAGGATAGTTGCTTCTACAGGAGGTGGTGGTTCGTTAATTGATGTGGATTTTGTGATAAAATCGTACTTAAGCATTTCTGTGAGTAGTTCGGATAGATATTGTCGAGTTACACTGTAGTTAACATCCGTAGAATGACGTCAGCAAATAGCGCTCGTCTGGATGGTTACGTCAGCAAGCCGTTTCAGTCACGCGAACAGTCGCGCTCTTTTCAGTAGCATTCAGAGCGCATAGCACAAATAGCTCGAACAGGTCCATCAGCGAATAGGTACATTTATCACATATAAAAGTAGCTTGTACAACTTCAATTGTTCATTTGTTCTTCAGTAAAATTCTGGTCAACACTTTACAAGTTCTAAGACTTCCGCTGTCTTTCTAGTCTACTATTCCAGCAAAGATCCTTGGTTAAGTCTTGAAGTATCGCAAGGCTGTAACACTGACTCTGGTGTTACAACTTGTTAATACTGGCTGTTACTGGAGGTACTTCCAGTATTACTTTCTACTTCAAGTACTTGTGTCTGCAGATTCTATACTTAGTCTCCTGCACCACCTATGTAATTCTTTCATGGTATGAGAGCTGTCTGGAATTAAGACTTTCATCAGTCCGACTATCAACAGTTTTATAAATGACTGGACCATCACCACCTCTAACGTCTGGCTCTTCAACTACTGGACCCACGGGTATCACAAATCCTACAGCCTTCACTGGTCAAGCAGGTGACTCTGCAGCTGGAAATTTTCCATCTGCATATTCTTCAATTGGGATGCCTCAACAGCAGCCAGGTTTGCGTGCTGTGCATCCACCGGGGACTTTGTTCTCAGCACCTGCAACATCACAGCAACAAGCAGCAGCATCAGCAACAGCAGCTTTGAGTGGTATGAGCATTGACGGCTCCAGCTATGCAAGAGCTGCAGCCGCTCCAAGCTCCAGCTCTTCGTTTGCGTTTTCACCTGCTCAACATCAACAGTTTCAGTTTCTTCAACAACAGCAGCAAGCGCAACAACATTTTCAGCAACAACATCAATAACAGCAATCGCAACAGCAGTTTTCGCAGCAGCAGACTTCTCTCACTGGTCTTGTCTTTCAAGCACCGAATCTTTTCAGCAATACACAGATCAAGACTACTATACCTTTTAATGGCGCTGACTTCTACGCCTGCAATTTTGAGTTCGAGCTCCTCACGAAATCCGTTGGATTGTGGCCGTTCTTCAGTGGCGATTATTCGTATCCTGTTACGGGAACACTGATGGAACAACAAAGTTTTCTTCATGCTTCACTTACCACGTACACCGTCCATATCCGCAATCTGTCGCTGAAGGAACAGCTTGGTATACGCTCTCTTCACACCAGTTTGACTCCAGCAGAATCTGCGTGGAAGCATTTGAAGGGATTATACATGGCACATGATACAATTTCAGTGAGTAAAATCCTCTCACAACCGACAACTGTACAGATGCAGGGCAACGAGAACGTTTCGGATTATGCCAACAATGCTCGAACACTTCGTGATCAATGGGAAAAGTGCGGCTGATACTTCCCGAAGGACATGTTTGTAACAGTCCTTCTTGCCGGTCTTGGAGCAGAATGGCGGCAGTGTCGATCCCTTCTTCGTCTTCAACCCAATCTTTCGGAAGCAGAAATTTGTTCCATCCTTCAAGCAGAGCAGCAAGATCTTGACCTGCAGGCAGCACGCAACAAAAAGGGAGCAGTTAATATCAGCTTCTATTCAACACCAACGAAACGTATCAACAAGTTCTTCTGTCACTACTGCAAAAAGGATGGACACAGCATCAAGTTTTGCAACAAGCTTCAATCAGTTAGAAAAAGAGGGGGGCGGCAGCCATCGCAGCAGTTCAAGCAACCCGTGAAGCAGAATCCGCCAATAACAACTCCTACCACATCGGGAAAACAAACTTTTAGCTGCGTTACAACAGTTCATGCAACAGATTCGGATTTCGACGATGACAAGGAGCAGAGTTCTATCACGTAACCTGAGAATATGGTTTTACCTCAAGTTTATGCTAACCTTGCTCGGGTTATCGCAGGACCAAACACTTGGTATCTTGACAGCTGTTGTGGACAACACATGTGCTCTGCTGAGACGCTCTTCATTTCTCATCAGCGACCGCTTCGACGACCAGTACCTGTCATAGTCGCAAATGGACAAACAATAATGGCAAAATCAATCGGCAGCGTCATGTTGGATTCCGTGGATACAGGATTTTCCTTACACGTTACGAATGTCCTTATCATCGAGGGACTTGGCTTTAATCTTCTTTCGACGGCTCAACTCCTACGACATACGATCAGGGCACAAGGCAATTGTGAGACAATGGACCAGGAACTTTATCACAATGATACAAATACTTACATCGGGAGAGCCGCCACTCAGTATGAGGTCTCCGTTCTTCCATTCGAGTCGCAAGGAAGTACTGGATCTTCTGAGAGAGTATTATCTCTTGGACCTTGGCAACATCCCGAAGAAACCGATTTTCAGAAAGTTGACATCGATTTCCGTGCAACCGCAGTTCCAACAGGATCTCGTACAGCAGCAGCAATTATCGCGGCTCTTGATTCCTGGCCAACAAATACAGCAGAGGAAGATACATCAGCATGGAGGAATTACTACAAAACTTTACAACAACTTGAAAACAAACCTGCAGTACTTTGGAAACCCAGCAGCAGCAGTGAAGCAGAGGAAGCAGAGCAGCGGAGTAGAGGTGAAGCAGAAACAGGGGTTCTCGTCGGTCAACCTGCAGTAGATTCAAAAGAAACAGAAATTGAAGAAGGGGAATTAGTGCTTCAGCCGGAAGAAGTTCTTGATGTGGAAGTTACAACAACGAAGTTACCTCTTACTCGCTTCGTTCCAGGCCAACTCGATGAATCGCCATCGATTTCTCCTTTCATCATTTCTTCATTTTATATTAACGCCGATTTTTATCTGCGATCAACAGGACACAAAGCAACAGAAGATACATGGCATCAAAGGTTAGGGCATCCTTCACCGGGGATACTTAACCATACTATCCAAGCTTCAGTTCTTGACAAAAATAGTTTACTCTTACCGGATGGAACTGAGATGAAGCCGTCGTCAAGACCAGCAGTCTGCACCGCGTGCACAACTGCAAATCTTCCGCACGAACCCTTTCCAAGTCACTTTCCGAGTTCAACTCGATACACTCTTATGCAGAAAGCCTACAGCGATATTCTCAACTTACCTGAAGCAGGACCTAAGGGGGAGTTATACATGATCTCCTTTGTCGAGGCTTCTACTCGCTACGTTTGGACGGTCAACATCCCGGCTCGACATATGGCTCACGCGATATTCGTCGCGTGGCTCGCGGTGGCTGAAAGAGAATCGGGGGAGAAGTTACAGGAGTTTCAAAGTGACGGAGCAGGGGAGTACACAAGCACAACCTTCACTGACTACCTTCAAAACCTCGGCATCAAATGCAGGACGTCTGTGCCGCACCAGCATCAATAGATGGGGGCAGCAGAAAGGATGAACAGAACATTGCAAGAGAAGATGCGAGTCTTGCGGACTCAGGCATCTTTGCCACCTCATTTTTGGACTTACGCTTTGGACCATGCAGTTCTTCTGCACAATTTACTGTCGACAACTTCCCTTCCAGAATTTTCTTCGCCACACCTGCAGTGGACAAAAAGGGTTGGCAACACAAAACTTTTAAGAGTTTTTGGATGCGTCGTTCAATATCGACCTCCAATTGCAGCACTCGGGAAATTTTCCGAACGGGCTAAGTGGGGGATACACCTTGGCATCGAGAAGCAGTTTTACGCGTGGAAAATTATGGATCTTCGCACGAGTCAAATCGTACCAGCATGTGATTGTCTTTTCTACGAACGACTCGCCTTACCTGTTTTTTGTGCTCACCAGGCTGCAGTTGCCAATCCTGCCAGGCTGTTCGAAGGATCGCGTGCCTTCGCTTCCGATGACGCCGAAGCTGATGTACAGGATGAGTCTATGGCTGAGTCCTCCGAAGCTGCCACAGACATCTCCGTACCAACCACGTCAGTAGGAACTGCGGAATTTATCCCACTCAGCGAAGCAGACTCAGATGATGTTCGCGATGTGGTTCTTGATTACGAACGCGATCGTCAGCAGCAGCCCATGCCCGTTGTCTCCGAAGCAGCAATTCGAGTAACACCTGAAGAAGTTGGGGGGGAACAGGGATCAGAACACAACTTCTCCGGTGTCAACTCAAATCGTCCGCGTTTTACAGAAACAGGCTTACAAGTATTGGGACTTGCAGTCGCAGTACAGCCAAACAGCAGTAAAATTCTGGAGCCGAAAACAGTTCGCCAAGCTTTAACAAGTCCTCACAGGGAAAAATGGTGCGAAGCCATGGACCAAGAGCTAGCAGCTCTGGAAAAGCGTGGCACCTGGGATCTTATCCCACTGAAGGAAGCAAAGGGGAGTAAGGTTCTTACCGGAAAATGGGTCTTCCGTGTTAAGACGAACGCTGATGGCTCCTTTGAAAAATTCAAGGCGCGATGGGTCGTTCGCGGCTTCGAGCAAACTTTTGGGCTTGACTATGAACTTACCTTTGCTCCCGTCGGCCGACACACTAGTGTCAGAATTCTCCTCTGCATCGCGGCCTACCGGATTTTTTTACTTCGACAAATCGACGTCGCAAATGCATTTTTATATGCACCCGTCGACGCTCTAATTCTGGTTGAGTACCCGCATTCTTACGAAACTAATCCTCCTAGCATGTGTCATCTCAAAAGGTCCCTATACGTTATCAAACAGGCTCCACGGCTTTGGCAGCAGTATCTCCATCGTCAACTGTTAACTGTTGGATTTCGACAGCTTCCCCACGATCAGGGAATGTACCTACTGACCGACGGTACCGACTACATTTTACTCGTCGCCTACGTCGACGACTTACTTTATATCAGCACTACGGATTCTCTCACTACTATCTTCGAACAGAAACTTCAACAGAATCTACAGATTACTATTGCTCCTACAGTCACACAGTTTCTCGGACTGAACATCCACCGAACCGCAACTGCTATTCATCTTACAGCTTCAAAGTATGCAGCTATGCTAACCGAACGATTTAATCTCACAGCTTCGACAGTAACCACTCCTTACCGATCTCTACCGGCTAACCATCAACCGAATATTACTCCACTCGATAATGCGGAACTACAAATTTATCAGCAACAACGTGGTTGTCTTCTATTCGCAGCCGTAACGTGTCGTCCAGATCTCGCATATGCCGCTAGCCAGCTCACGCAATTTCTGCGTCGACCTGAGGGGAGAATCGGCTAGATCTTCTTCGCGCTCTGCAGTATTTCATTTCGACACCTGAAGTCGGACTTACCTATCAAGTTACTACTACGAAAACCTTATATATTAACGGGTACGTCGATGCTGATCATGCAGCAGACACTACTAATCGTCGATCTCGCACCGGATTCATCTATCGACTCGAGCCTATTGGGACTATCTCATGGAATTCTACAAAGCAAGAGCTAGTAGCTCTTTCATCCTCTGAAGCCGAGTCTATAGCTACCTGCACAGCTACTCGCGAAGGTCTCTATCCGCAAGAGCTACTGGAGGAAGCAAAATTGACGATAAGTACACAGTTCACCCTGCAGTGCGACAATCAAAGTGCAATCAAAATTGCGCATCAACCAGGTTTCACCAACAGGACGAAACATATTTCGCTACGGTTCTTTTTCGTCAAAGATGAAGTCGAGAAGGGGAAAATGCGATTGGTCTACTATTCGACCAATGAAATGGCTGCAGATTTTCTCACCTAGAAGCTGACACGTCAGAAGTTCCAATACTGCAACGAGCTCTGCGGAATCATCAAGAAGTGACACTATCGAACTTCCAGAAATGAAGGGGAGTGTTGTGATAAAATCATACTTGAGCATTTATGTAAGTAGTTCGGATAGATATTGTCGAGTTACACTGTAGTTAGCATCCGTAGAATGATGTCAGCAAATAGCGCTCATCTGGATGGTTACGTCAGCAAGCCGTTTCAGTCACGCGAACAGTCGTGCTCTTTTCAGTAGCGTTCAGAGCGCATAGCGCAAATAGCTCGAACAGGTCCATCAGCGAATAGGTACATTTAGCACATATAAAAGTAGCTGGTACAACTTCAATTGTTAACTTGTTCTTCAGTAAAATTCTGGTCAACACTTTACAAGTTCTAAGACTTCCGCTGTCTTTCTAGTCTACTATACCAGCAAAGATCCTTGGTTAAGTCTTGAAGTATCGCAAGGCTGCAACACAGACTCTGGTGTTACAACTTGCTAATACTGGCTGTTACTGGAGGTACTTCCAGTATTACTTTCTACTTCAAGTACTTGTGTCTGCAGATTCTATACTTAGTCTCCTGCACCACCTTTGTAATTCTTTCAATGGAAACCAGTAGGAGGACAGTTGCTTTCACTTGTATGGTGGTGGTTCGTTAATTGATTGATGCAATGACGCATGCAAGGGCTTGGCCCCGTGCTGCCGTATATATGAACTCACCTAGGCCGGTCTGATTTCCTTGGGGTACAGCCCAAGTGTTTTTACGCAGGAATCACGCCGACTCGTTGGTCGTGGGGATGCTTCCCGCGAGCACCTCGGCGTTTGCTGACAACCGCTCCCCAAGCAACTCATCGAATATGTTGTACCACGCCGGCACTCCCCGCGGTCGACCAGCTCCCGAGCGATTGAACCCACGATCTCGCCAGCGACGCCACATGTCTTTCATACGGTGGATCTTTACAAGGATACAGGAACGACGAGCTGCTCGAGCGTGCTTGGTCTTGTTGCACGCACTCACTGCAGACCAAATTTTGCTGGCCTTTGCTTACCTCTCACACTTGGACCTTCCGTTTAAGGCAGGAAGTCCACCCGTGTCCCTCGCGCGATTGAGTTCGAAGAACACTGTTCTAGCAAACGCTGGCTATGGCGGCTCCAGCAGCTTTCGACCTGCCTTCCCTTGTCGGCATTAAGTTGAACACGGAAATCTGCAAATTTGACATCCATGGTTCCCCATGCCATCACAGCTTCAGCAATAGCTTCTCCCATACAGTCAGGGTTCATCAGCATTTTTCTCATTCGATCGAACCTGACTCACCAATCAGCGCACGACTTCTAGAACCTCCGTCTAATTTTCACACTTGGAACTTCCTAGAAACCTCAACAAGCCAGCTTCGCAATGGCCGCTAACGCGTGGCTGTACGCAGCTTGCCAGCTGATGCCTCTCGACCTCCTCGTGCTCCTTGCCGTCACCAGCGCCAGTGCAGCACGGCCCATGCTGCAGCCTGAGACATCACGCTTCACCGCAACACGCACCGTTGACAACAGTATTCTCGCCTCCGCATCCGGATCTGCCTCCGGATCGACCTTGGGATCTCCGCACAGGGCGGAGCGAAAGCTGTTCAGCAAGGAGGGGGTGACCATTGATCAGGTCATTACAGGGAGCCTGGGCACGATCGACGGTCCAGATGACAACGAGGTGACTCAGAAGATAGCGGAGATTTTTATGAACGCGGGGTACAACGTGATGGTGATAAAGTGCAGCCACACCATGGAAGGCGGCCCGGATTCCGCCGGCGTTGAGGTGTGGCACTTCTGGGATAACTCCGAACTTACGGTGTACTACAAGACGGGCCCGTTTGAGGTTGCTAATACAGGGTATGGCGGGTACGAGAGCTGGGCGTTCGGCGGGAACTGGCAGCGGATGGAGGCGTATGACGAGGTGGTGCTGTTCTTTTGATTGGATGGATGCATCTATGTGTGCTCTCATTAATAACGACGAGGGTTACAAGTCATATAGCAATTCTAAGACCGAAGATGAGATTTTCGGCATGAGCGTTGCGCTATTATGACATAGTAGCGTTAAGAGGTCTAGAAGAGAAGAAGAGAGAGAGAAGAGAGAGAGAAGGAAAGAAAGAGGAGGTAGCGGAAGGAAAAAGGTAGTAGAAAGAGTGGGGGAGAAGAGAGCAAGAAGGAGGAGAGAAAGAGGAGAGGGGAAGGAGGGAGGGGGGGTGTGACTATATCAGAGGGACATCATGGGACCTGACAAAGCAATAGCCCACGCGCACAGCGCGGGCACAGCGTCTCCAGCACGGCCTATATATGTTTTTTTATGTTTTTCTACACATATGCATCATACATATACTGCATATCTGCTGCACTCTCGAAGCACCTTGTGATGTGGTGCCAGCTCCCCTGCCCAGCACCCAAAGGTACAGGTGCTGGCATCCATCCATTGTCGGAGCCACCCAGCTACCGCACTGCATGCTGCATGGTCACATTTGCCTGCGCCCGGTGCAGTGCCACAGAGAGACGCATAGTGAGGCTCGTCTCAAATATCCGCGCCGACCCGTCATCCCCTGCCCCTGAATCCCTCCTCCGCCGTGCTATCCGCGACGCACACAGCCCTAGGAACTGCCGCAGTGGCTCACTCAAGTACCCAACAGTCTCCACTACGCAGGCATAGAACTCTGCATCCGGCTGCAAACCCTGTAACACCGGCCTCCAGTGTCGCAGCTTATCCTGCACCCATCTAGCTGCTACGCTGCCAATCTGAGTGGGTGCCATCCGCTTGAACTGCGCATTCCCCTCCCGTTTCGGGTCTGCCACCGAGACGTCTACAATCACCATCAAAGCATCTCGTAGTGCCCTGCAAGTGAGGTCTGGGATGCGCGCGGGTGCCCCTATGCGGCCCGTGCGAATGGCTGGCCTCTGCTGCTGCACGGGCTGCTGCTGTGGCTGGTCCCCTGATGTCCCCCCTCTGGTCGTCGTGCCCCCTCCCAACTGCCCCTCTCACCCTCCCTCTCCTCCCTCCCGCTCTCCCCTCCCCCACTCCCCCTGCCACCCCTGCCCCTTCCGACACCTCCTCTCTCCCTCCCGCCCCGACTCCCCTCACGCCCTCCGTCTCTCCTGTACCCCCGCCTGCTACCGACCCCTCTAGCCCACCCTCGCCCATCCTCCCCTCTGCGTGAGCCTCTCCCAACGCCTCACGACAAAGTGCACCTGTCTCGGTAGTGCCCTGCCCAAGAGCCCGTCCCCTGTCCCCTGCTGCGGCTCCCCCTGGGCTCCCTGCGGCTGCTGCTTCTGCCTGTGAGAGTACGACCCCGTTCCATTCTCTTCTCCTTTCCATATTCCCTTTCCATCTCATTCCTCTTTTTATCTCATCTCATTTAGTTTCCTAATCTCCATTTTCCATTATCCTTTGGTTTATCATGCTATTATCGTTTTTATCACCGGCCAGGCTCTGGATGAACTGGTGCGCTATATCTAGCGTAATCCTGCCGTAATCGCTTAACACCAATAGCCTCGCGTGGCTATACGCAGGGTGATTCTATTTTCTAGAAGGGTCTATTCCCTTGGGATAAGATAAACCTGGTTACCTGATGTACTTTGGAAGTATAAAAGCGCCTTGTACTGATCGATAGTGCAACCTTTCCTCGACATATTCGATCTGGTGACACTTGGTATCAGAGCTTTTCTCAATCGGCCGCGCTCAACAAAGCCGCAGCAGCGGGAAAACCTGCCTCGAAAAACCGCCGGGGGCGACCAGTTCAACGCCGATTCTGGTAAGCACCAGCTCCGCGCTTTTTCGAATTACCCCCCTCACGCGTGTTTTGAATAGGATGGCAAACTTCGACAACGCTGAAGTTACCCAGCAGCTCTTCGCGAGCATTGCAGCCCTTCAGGAGGAGATGCGAGCGGATCACGAAGCGTGGTGAAACGAGTTCGAGCGAGTAACTCGACTCGCCGGAGCGCAACACGAAACGACAACGGCGACGACGCAGCAGTCGCAGCAGTTGCTCGAGGCTCCGAAACCGCGCCCACCTGAGCCGTTCAATCCGAGCGATCGAAACTCCGACGTCTGCAGATGGATCGCCGGCATGGAGATCTACTTCGCAGCCGTCGGATGGAGCTCGCCAGTCTGGGATGGTCAACGTGTACGACTCGCGGCGACACTGATGCGAGGGCCGGCACTCGAGTGGATTGAAACCCAGATTCGCACACAGTCATCAAGGAAACTCCGGGCCCTGGAGAAGAGCCGTTCTCCAAGCAGCCTCGGCCAGCTGCTAGCTCAGGAGTAGACAGCAACACAAAGGTGTGTACGGAGTATTGGGATGTACCCTATGACCCAATCAAAGAAACTATCTTCGGGTACTCCGAGCAACGACTGCCCCTCGTGCTCGAGGTCATCTGCAAAGGACGACGCCTCCAAGCACTCGTGGACAGCGGAGCGTCTCACACCGTCTGCAACAAGGCAACAATCGACCGACTTCGAGAAGAGTACAAGCCTTCAGGATTCTCTGCAACGATGGTGGACGGCAGCAAGTTACCAGTACACGGCGAAGCAGTGCTACACTTACAAATTGGACCATTGCGCTGGAGACCTGCACTCCCCATCACCAACATCAAAGGGCTTGACTTGATCTTCGGGCGAGACTTCCTGAAAAGATTCAACCCCGAGATCAACTGGGTGAACCGCACCGCAAGCATCTACAACAATGGACGGAGAATACAGCTACCCAACTGGGACGATACTGGAGATATCCCAGTGGAGACACTCGCACGATTCGAGAAGGACGTGAAGCGGACCGACACCGGGTTCCTGGCGATAGCAACAGAGTTGGAGAATGACGGAGAGAAAGCCTCGGAAACTCCAGAAAAAATCAAGGAATTATTGACGGAGTTCCAAGACATTCTTCCTGACGATCTTCCGAACGAGCTACCGCCATACCGAACGCATAAACACGAGATCGTGGAGGAACCGGGTTCGAAGCCGACCTTCCGAGCACCATACCGGCTCAGCCCTACGGAGCTGACCGACATGAAGAAGCAGATCGAGTATCTCCTAGCCAAAGGACTCATCCGACCATCTACTTCGCCATACGGTGCCCCAGTACTCTTCACCCCGAAACCGGACGGAAGCCTGCGCATGTGCATCGACTACCGAGCTCTTAACAAGCAGACCATCAAGAATAAATATCCGATACCGCGAATCGATGACCTGCTTGACCAGCTTCGGGGAGCTACGGTATTTTCCAAACTGGATCTGCGGTCCGGATACTGGCAGATACGGATGGCGGACAACTCTATCCACAAAACTGCTTTCCGAACTCGGTACGGATCGTACGAGTATTTGGTCATGCCGTTCGGACTCACCAACGCGCCGGCAACATTTCAAGCCGAAATGAACCACATTCTACGCCCACTTTTGGACGAGTGCGTGGTGGTGTACCTGGACGACATTCTCATCTACTCGCGCGACATGAAGCAGCACGTCGAACACCTGCGACGCGTCTTCGAAATTCTTCGACGAGAACGATTCTACGTCAAACTGTCCAAGAGCGAATTCGCCCTGGAGAAGGTCCAATTTCTAGGCCACATGGTGAGCGCTCAAGGAGTTCACGTCGACCCCACAAAAATCGAAGCCGTACGCTCGTGGAAGACACCCGAGAACGTGAAGGAGTTGCAGCAGTTCCTAGGCTTCGCTAATTACTACAACAGGTTCGTGCCACAGTATGCGAAACTCGCAGCTCCACTCACGAATCTGCTGAAGAAGAATACGCCCTACAAATGGGAGAAGAAGCACGAGGAAGCCGTGGAGCAGCTGAAACAGGCACTGACATCCGCCCCGGTGCTCATCTTGCCAGATCCCGAACGTGACTACGTCATCGAAGCAGACGCCAGTGATCAGGCTGTGGGAGCAGTCTTGATGCAAGACCAGGGGAATGGACTGCAACCAATCGCCTACCTCAGCAAGAAACTGCACGGGGCAGAACTCAACTACCCGATACACGACAAAGAGGCCCTTACCATTGTCATTGCCTTCAAAGTGTGGAGATGTTATCTCGAAGGACGCAGAACAACCGTCTACACCGACCACTGCAGCCTGAAATATTTGAAGACACAACCCAACCTTTCCAGGCGGCAGGTCCAGTGGATTGACTTCCTCGAGACGCACTTCCACTACGACATCGTGTACAAGCCCGGCCACAAGAATAAGGCAGACGCCCTCAGCCGGCCTGCACACGTTGCCGCCATTCAGGCCGAAGGGATGAATCCACTACTCAAGGGACTCTTCACACACGGGTACGCCATCGACCCCGAAATTTCCTTGGCAGAAAAAAGACATCTGTTACAGTGGGACAACGACATTGCGTACCGGAAAGGATCAACGAAAATCTGGGTACCCAATTACCCTCCTTTGCGCCAGTTACTACTCGAAGAATATCACGACGTCCTCTACGCCGGACACTTCGGTGGCAACAAGACGCTGACCGGTATCGCAAAGCACTACTACTGGCCCCACTTGGCAGACGACGTTCAGAAATTCGTCACCTCGTGTGATACATGTCAACGGATGAAGAGCAGCAAGCAGAAGAAATCAGGTCTACTACAGCCTCTTCCTGTCCCAGAACAACCATGGCAAGTTACCACCTACGACCACCGGTCATGACGCGATCCTCGTCGTTATCGACAAATTCTCTAAGATGGGACACTTCATCCCGACACACACGACGGCACGTACCGAGGAGACAGCACAGCTCTTCGTTCGTCACATCATCTCACAGCATGGCATCCCAACTACACTCATCTCCGACCGAGACCCCAAGTTCACTAGCAAGTTCTGGAAGGAACTTAT
This sequence comes from Closterium sp. NIES-67, assembly GCA_027943415.1. Lineage (NCBI taxonomy): Eukaryota > Viridiplantae > Streptophyta > Zygnematophyceae > Desmidiales > Closteriaceae > Closterium > Closterium sp. NIES-67. The sequence goes on from BQMB01000757.1 coordinate 60,199, forward strand.
GTCTCTGCTCGGCACCAAACTCGCCATGTCATCCGCATACCATCCGCAGACAGACGGACAGACCGAGCGCCTCAACCAGATTGTTGAGCAACTCCTCCGAGCAGCCTGCAAGGACGAGATCTCCAAATGGGACTTGCACCTGCCCGTCCTCGAGTTCGCCTACAACAACGCTACACACGCCGCTACGGGACAGACGCCGTTCTTCCTCTGCTACAGACGCCACCCACTCACACCACAGAAACCGACAACACCAGCAACAGTCCAACCTGCACACGACTTCATCACAACTATGCATCAGCTTTGGGATCGGACCCATAAGCGCCTCCTTGACATTCAACAGCAACAGAAGCGCCAGGCCGATCGTCATCGCAACGACCACACCATTTCCGTGGGAGACCAGGTGCTTCTCGACACCCGCAACCTGGACATCAGCCATCTCCCATCTAAACTTCGACCTCGCTTCTGCGGGCCTTTTCTCGTTGAAGCACAGGTCACTCCTGTTACCTTCCGCTTACGCCTGCCAGCTACCTGGAAGATTCATAACGCCTTCCATGTCCAACTTCTGAAGCCCTATCGAGATCCTAACACGATCTTCGTGGGACGCCAGCCGCCGCCGCCGCCGCCCGTCCTCGTCCAGAACGAACCCGAGTACGAGGTCGAGTCCGTGCTCGCACACCGCCGTCGTCGGAATGGCACCGTGGAGCTTCTTATCCGTTGGAAGGGTTATGATCCTTCTGAGGACAGCTGGGTACCTGAGTCCGACATGGGTAACGCCCGTCGTCCTCTGCATGACTACCTTGTCAAGCAGGGTGTTACTTCTACCACCCAGTTTTGAGGGGGGAAGTGTGAGAGTACGACCCCGTTACACCACTTGGCCTTTTCCATATTTCATCTTCGTTTCATTCCTCTTTTTCTCTCATCTCCTTTGGCCTCATATTCTCTATTTTCCATTATCCTTTGGTTTCTTCCCTTATTATAATTATATCACCAACCAGGCATGGAATGTTCTAGACACGCTATCTAGCGTAATCCTGCCGTAATCCCTTAAAGCCAATAGCCTCGCGTGGCTATACGCAGGGTGATTCTATATTCTAGAAGGGTCTATTCCTCTAGGATAAGATAAACCTGGTTACCTGATGTACTCTGGAAGTATAAAAGCACCTTGTACTGATCGATAGTGCAACTTTTCCTCGACACATTCGATCCTGTGACAGTGCAGATCCCATTTGGAGATCTCGTCCTTGCAGGCTGCTCGGAGGAGTTGCTCGACAACCTGGTTGAGGCGCTCGGTCTGTCCGTCTGTCTGCGGATGGTAAGTGGATGACATGGCGAGTTTGGTCCCGAGCAGAGACATCAGTTCTTTCCAGAATTTACTGGTGAACTTAGGGTCTCGGTCGGAGATGAGTGTGGTCGGAATGCCTCTTGTGAGATGATGTAGCGAACAAAGAGTTGTGCCGTCTCCTCGGTGCGTGCTGTCGTGTGTGTCGGGATGAAGTGTCCCATTTTTTGAGAACTTGTCAATGACGACGAGGATCGCGTCGTGACCGCTTGTGGTAGTTGGTAGCCCGGTAATGAAGTCTAGGCTGACCACTTGCCATGGCTGTTCTGGGACAGGAAGAGGCTGTAGTAGACCCACATTTTTCTGCTTGCTGCTCTTCATCCGCTGACATGTAGTGCACGAGGTGACGAATTTCTGCACGTCATCTGCCATGTGGGCCAGTAGTAGTGTTTGGCAACACCGGTGAGCGTCTTGTTGCTACCAAAGTGTCCCGCGTACAGGACGTCGTGGTATTCTTCGAGTAGTAACTGGCGCAATGGAGGGTAATTAGGTTCCCAAATCTACCTTGATCCTTTCCGGTACGCGATGTCGTTGTCCCACAGTAGCAGATGTCGCTTCTCTGCCAAGGGAATTTCAGAGTCGATGGTGTTCCCGTGTGTGAAGAGTCCCTTGAGGAGTGGATTCATCCCTTCAACTTGGATAGGGGCAACGTGTGCAGGCCGGCTAAGCGCATCGGCTTTCTTTTTATGGCCAGGCTTTGTACACGATGTCGTAGTGGAAGTGTGTCTCGAGGAAGTCGATCCACCGAACTTGTTGCCTGGAAAGGCTTGGTTTGCGTCTTCAAATATTTTAGGCTGCAATGGTCGGTGTAGACTGTCGTCTTGCGTCATTCGAGATAGCATCTCCACGTTTTGAAGGCGATGATGATAGCAAGGGCCTCCTTGTCGTGTATCGGGTAGTTGAGTTCTGCCCGTGTAGTTTCTTGGTGAGGTAGGTGATTGGTTGCAGTCCATTCCCCTGGTCTTGCATCAAGACTGCTCCCACTGCCTAGTCGCTGGCGTCCCACAACCCATCAATCCCCGTTTTTCCTCAACTACGGACAGGACCCAGTGGTACCCTCTACACCGAATATCAAGACACCCGTGCCCCGGTCCCAAAAATTTGCCGAAGACATACTCGCAGCCCGAGAAAAGGCAGCTGAGGCAATACGAAAAGCCGACCTGATCACAAGCCGACAGGCCGATCGTCATCGACGTGCATCACTTACAAAGTGGGGATCTCGTCCTGCCTGACACAAGCAATTTGCGGCTGCCGATCCCGAGCAAACTCCAACCCGATTTTGTGGCCCTTTTCAAGTGACCAACATGGTGACACCAGTCAGGGCTCACCTCCGACTCCCGGCTAACTGGCGTCACCACCTGGCTTTCCACGTCAGCCTCCTACGGCCATATGTCCCCAGTTCGACGGAGCTGGCACGCCAACACAGTGTGCCACAGCTGACGCCACTGCAGGAACCGACGACGGAGCCCTTGAAAATTCTCGGCCACCGAGTCACGACGCAGCTGAACCATCGGATGGTTGAGTTTCTCGTCAGATGGCGCGATCGCCGTCAGAAGATGAAAGCTGGGTACCTCTCGCTGAGCTAGAATTACATCCGATTCTAACAGCGTATTATCGACGTCGGAATGTTTCCGATGCCCACGGCCTCGTTTAGGAGGGGGGGGGGGGGGAGGTAGTGGAAGGAATTTCCATTCCTTACTGAGTCGTACGCTAGCGCGTACACCCGAATTCCTCGACTCGTCACGTTCAGCCAGAATTGTCGGCCCAACCCTTTCCCGGGTCGCGTCCGGCACTGTCGCCACATTGCCGAAACTACCCACGTTCCGAGGTTATCGCCCTAGTACGCCAACCCCTAGATAACCTCGTGCCTTTCATTGCAATAGCGACCTTGTATATTCTCATTATAGTTCATTGACACTTCCTAAATCATAACACGGTACTCTTAAGACACGCCTGAACCCTGAACCCACCGCACCCAACCGCATTCGAGCACGCCCTGACGCACAGCGTGACTAGCATCGCCTTTCCATGACAGAGCTGAAAGGCGCTCCCCCAAATTCTAGGACGAGACGAACCGAATTGCATGTCACGATCGCACACACACAAAGCGGTGACAGTTTCGCCAATTTCAGCCCGATCGCATGGCACTTGTTGTCAGGGATTTCGCGGACTCCCAAAATATTTTCGCAAAAGTATTTCTCATCTCACTTGACGGCTGGCCGTGGTCAATGACGGCCAGCGGACGAAATGGCAACTGCCCCCTTCCCCTTCCACCCCACGCCACGCCCAAACCTTCCATCATATTCGTTCTTCTATCGGGTCTAGTGCTAGCGATTCACGAGGATACAGGAACAGAAACAGGAACGGCCTACTCTGCTCCTGCATTCTGCTCCTCGTGTGCTATCAGCGCAGTCCAACTGTCGTCGGACCTCGCTTACCTCTCCCGTCAGGACCTTCCGCATACGGCAGGAAGTCCACGCGTGACGCTCGCGGCTGAGTCCGAAGCGCAGAACGTTGAGCATGGCGGCTCCAGCGATTCTTGAACGGCCTTGCCGTTTATGCTCGAGTAGGAAAGTCTACAAATTAGACATCCGAGATCTCCAATGTCATCACAGCCTCAGCAACATCTTCTCTTATACAATCAGTATTCATCAGCGTCGATCAGTATCGATCAGCGTTTCCCTCATTCTGTCAGATCTGACACACCAATTAGCGCACGGCCTGTTGAACTTCTTTTCATATTCCGCTCTTCTTGAGACGTCCTAAAAACTAGTCTTCTCAGCCAATCTATATTTCATCGAATCAAGCCAGCTTCGCAATGGCCGCTAAATCGTGGCTGCTCGCAGCTCGCCAGCTGCTGCCTCTTGCCCTCCTCGCGCTCCTCGCCGTCACCGGCGCCAGCGCAGCGCGACCCATGCTGCAGACGTCATCCTCCGCCGCAGCAACCGCCATCACCAGCGGCAGCACATCCGAATCCACCTTGGGATCTCCGCACAGGGCGGAGCGGAAGCTCTTCAGCTGGGATGGGGTAACCGTTGATCAGGTCATTGCAGGGCCTGGGCACGATCGACGGTCCAGAGGACGACGAGGTGACTCAGAAAATAGTGGAGATTTTTATGAACGCGGGGTACAACGTGATGGTGATCCAGAGCAGCCACACCGTGGTAGGCGACCCGGGTTCCGCCGGCGTCGAGGTGTGGCACTTCTGGGATAACTCGAATTTACGGTGTACTACAAGATGGGCCCGTTCGAGGTTGCTAATACCGGGATGGCGGGTACGAGAACTGGGCGTTCGGAGGGAACTGGGAGCGGGTGGGGGCGGATGATGAGGTGGTGCTGTTCCATTGATTCCTGTTAAGTGTCCATGTGGACCGTATCTTGCTGAAAGTGTTCACGAGCTGTGTATGGTCTTCCCGCGATAAGATTACCATGATGGGTACTTCTCATTTCCATATGTGCAATTGGTGGTCGATTGTTGAGTGTGTAAAGACTG
>BQMB01000758.1:0-5000 GCA_027943415.1 Closterium sp. NIES-67
TCGGGTGGCGGCTCGGGTGACGGGCGCTGTCACTACCAGCTCTAGACTGGTCCTCGCCGTGGCTTCGTGTGCGGTAAGATCGGTCACTCCTCCGTCCGCTTTTTCCGTCGCCTCGATGACCTGTTTTGTCAGCACTTCGGCCCAGCGCCCGACCTCCCCGACTGGCATAGCTTGCTTCGCCGTAGTGTTGCGATTTTTGATATGGACATGGATGAGCTTTGTTCTGCCCTGCATGTGCTGTATGCTGATGACTCTAGTGTGACTGTTTCTTACTACCCCTTATTGCCTAGTGTACGATTGTCTAGTCTTGCCTCCCCTGCTGCGTCAAGCGTAGGATGCCCTGCCTTGTTTAGCCTTGGTTCTTCCCTCGCTGCTCCGACTCCGGCCGCCACTGCTGCGCTCTCCTTCACCCTGGACTCTGGTGCTTCCCGGTGTTTCTTCCGTGACTCCACTACGCTGACGCCACTTGCTGCTCCTGCTGCAGTTTCCCTTGCCGACCCTTCCTCAGGCCCGATAGTCGCCCGCACTTCTACTACCCTTCCCCGTCCGGCGGTTCCTTCGGGCTCTCTTATAGGCCTGCACATCCCCTCGTTCTCCAGGAACCTAGTTGGTGTTGGCTGCCTCCAGGACCTTGGCGTCACCGCTACGTTTCCTGGTCACGAGCGGTACGCTGTCTGTACTGAGGCCGCCACTGGTGCCCCCCTCACCACGTTCCCCCTGGACCCGGTGTCCGGCCTGTTCACACTATACACCGCGACCCCTCCGGTTGGGACGTCTCCTCAGGTGGCTGCGTTTACCCAGGTTGCTGCGGGCTGCTCCCGTTGGTCGCTCACTCACCCGACACTCCTGTGGCACCACCGTCAAGGTTATCCTGCACTCCCGCGTTTGCGTCGCATGTCAAAGCACGGTCTTGTCCTCGGTCTCCAAGGGTCGTTTCCCGAGTTGCCCTCCTCCCCAGCACCACCGTGCACGCCCTGTGTCGAGGGCTGGCTCCGCCATGCCCCTCACTCCTCCTCGTTCTCCCCCACTGCCGCACCGCTACAGACCCTGCACATGGACATCTGGGGCCCCGCCCCTGTCCATGGACCACGTCGAGAGCGCTACTTCCTTGTGCTTGTCGCCGACTACATGCGCTACAACTCGGTGTTTCCCATGGAGTGGAAGGCCGACGTGCCTGACGTTCTCATCCCGTGGCTTGTCTCTGCGCCTGTCCATTGCGGTCTCCCTGTCCTGCGTCTCCACTCCGACCGTGGTGGCGAGTTTGCCTCTGGTGTCCTTGGTCGTTTCTGTCGTGCGGAGGGCATCACCCAGATGCTGGACTCCCCGCAGCAGAATGGGGTCGCTGAGCGACGCATCGGTTTTGGTCATGAAGGTGGCTCGTACCTCCATGATCCATGCTGGTGCACCCCACTTTTTGTGGCTGTTCGCTGTTCGCTACGCAGCTCACCAGCTAAACCTGTGGCCACACTCCCAGCAGCCGCAGGTTTCGCCGACCCTCCTTTGGACCGGGTCTCCAGGTGACGCGTCCGCGTTCCACGTCTGGGGCTGCCTTGCTGACATCCGTGCCTCTAGCACGGACAAGCTCACTGCCCGCACCGTCTCCTGTGTCTTCCTTGGTTTCCCCCTGGACTCGTCTGACTGGCATTTCTACCACCCCCCGTCTCACCGGTTCTTTCACTCCCGCGACGTCACCTTTGACGAGTCCATCTCCTTCTACCATCGCTTCCCCCACCGTGGTTCCCTGGTTACTCCCCCCCTATTCCTGGTACCCCCTTCCCCGGTGGCCCTTGCCCCTCTCCCTCCCCCTCCCCATCCTGCCCCGTGTGGTGTGTCTCACGTCACCCCCCTCACGTCGGTTGTCCCGGTTGAGGAGTCTGCTGACTCTAATGGCCCTGCGTCGCAGTCCTTGCCGCCTGCCCCTCCCCAGATGTCTCCTCCGCTGCCGCCTCCGCAGCCGCCATCGCTGCCGCCACCGCAGCCTCCGTCGCTGTTGCTCTCGCAGCCGCAGTCATCGCCGCCGCAGCCGTCGCTGCCGCTGCCTCCGCAGACGTCGCCGCCGCTGTCGCAGCAGTAGTTTGTTGCCTCTGGGGGTGCTGGCGTTGGGGTGGGTACTCGTCCTAGGGTTCTTGTCGTGGCTTGTCCCGGCGGGCCTGGGGGTGGTACCAGTGCTGGAGGGGTTTCGGGCTCTGGGGGTGTTCCTTCTGGGGGTGCTGGAGTGGAGTGTTCCGGAGGTAGCCGTGGAGCAGCTTGCGGTCCCTGTGTCGGTGTTGTGCCACCGCAGCAGCAGTCACCGCCGGTGTCAGCCCTTCGTCTGCTCGGCCTTCCGTCCCCTGACCATGCGACTGTGCCTCTCCTACCGTCTCCTCCTTTTCCTGTCTACGACCCTGTGTTCTCTCCTCCGGACTCGTCTCCAGCTCGTCTTCCCCCTCGTTCCCCTCCTGTGTCCCCTCCTCTGTCTCCTGACCTGACTCCTCTATCTCACGTCTGGTCTCGCCGTCCCTCCCGTGCTCGCCCCGTCTCCCCTGTCCCGAGCGCTCACCCTATGTTGCTTCATTCCCATGCGTCTCGTCCTCCCCTCCTTCCGTCGCCTCCTCCGTCCTCCCTTGTTGTTGCACCTCCCCCTCTGTCTGGCTTCGTTCGCGCCACTCGTCCTCTTGTTCTTCTGGTCCTTGCCTCCCTCGTTACCGACCCGTCTATTCCGGTCTCGTATCTTGACACACTTGTCGCTGCGGTTGCTGACTTCATATCTACCCGCCGCCTTGACTACGCCACCGATCTGGTCTTTGACCCTGCCTGTCCTCCGTCTGTCGGGCTGTTGGGGGTGCTCCTGCCCTCGGCAGTGACGTCCTAGAGGACCGCTAGTACGAACTTGCTTTCCTATCCGAGGCAGCTCCCCATCTCTGTTCCATGCTACTAGTCCCTGAGGGTGACCCAGACGCTTTCGACATCCCGACCTCTCGCACCTAAACTGAGGCGACCTCGGGACCTTCGGCCTCTTAGTGGATAGCTGCCATGGAGCAGGAGATGGCATCTTGGAGATCCACCAGCACCTACGTCGACACAATTCCCCCACTTGGGGTGAACGTAGTTGATGGCTGCTGGTTCTTCAAGGTGAAGCGCCCTCCTGGAGAGCCGCCTGTGTTCAAGGCGCGCTAGAGGCTTCAGTCAGCGTGAGGGGGTGGACTTCTTTCAGACTTTCACCCCGAACCCGAAGGTGATTACTCTTCGGCACTGCTACACGTAGCGGCACAGTGTGACTACGAGTTACACTCCTTCGACTTCTCCACTGCGTTTCTTCAGGGCAGTCTACATGAGCAGGCCTACCTGCGCTGCCCTCAGGGTTTCACTGGTACCTTCCCTCCTGGGACCCAGTGGCTCCTGCGGCGCCCAGTCTACTGCCTGCGCTAGGCACCCCGCGAGTGGCACGACCCGGTGTGTGCTGCCCTTGCAGACCTGCAGTTCTGTCCGTCCTCTGCAGACCCCTCCCTATTCGTTTGTTCTGGCCAGACTCCATTCTACATCCTTGTTTAGGTACACGATCTGGTCTTTGCCACATCAGACACCACCGCACTGGCCTTCGTGAAGGCAAAGCTGCTGAGGAGACACACTTGCACAAACCTAGGAAAGCTGCGCCACTACATGGGCCTGCAGATCTCCAGGGATAGAGCAGCGCGCACCATCATTCTCACCCAGTCCCACTTGGTGCGTCAGGTCCTTAAGAGGTTCGGTCTTCAGTTCTCCTCCGCACAGCCCACACCTCTTTTAGTAGATGACAGGCTCTCTGCTCTGGTTCCTGAGCAGTCAGCAGAGCCCAGTGGTCCTTACGTAGAGCTGGTGGGATGCCTCATGTACCTGATGACTTGCACTCTCCCAGATCTCGCATACCCTCTTAGCATCCTGGCTCGCTTTGTGGCCACAGGCAGACACCGACCTCAGCACTGGTCTGCAGCTAAGAGGGTTTTGCGTTATCTCGCGAGTACATCGGGCATGGGGTTAGTGCTGGGAGGACGCAGTCCAGTGGTCCTTATTGGGCACATAGACGCTTCTTGGGAAGACGACGCTGAGACCCTTAGGTCCTCTCAGGGCTACTGCTTTAGCCTTGGTTCAGGTGCTGTCTCGTGGAGAGCCACTCCCTCCTCGTCTGTTGCTCAGTCCAGCTGTGAGGCCGAGATCTACGCCGGTGCCATGGTGGCACAGGAGCTCCACTGGCTGACCTTCTTGCTCATTGAGTAGCTCTACCCCAGCCCTGTATGCTGACAACAGGGCCATGATCCTCCTGTGTGAGGAGCCTCGACTTGAGGGCAGAGCAAAGCACATCCAGCTGCGGTACTTCCTCCTACGCGAGCTACAGTAGCGTCGCTTGGCGCGTATAGTAGACTTGGCCTCTGATACCAACACAGCTGATATCTTTAGGAAGGCGCTTGCGCCTAAAGATCATCAGCGGCACTGTGTACAGCTAGGCCTCGTTCCTGTAGCCTCTCACCTGCTAGGGCCTTGACTTTGTACAGACCTTTACATATAAATTTTACCCTTGATTCGCCTTGTGGCCTCTCCCAGTGGCTGGATTAGTAGTACTGCCCTCGGCTTGCTCTTGCAAGGGTCTGTACTCGTTTGACTGGTCTTTAGACCCTTGCCTCAGAGGTTGGACTAGTAGTGCCACCCTGAGTTGCTTGCACTCACGTTAGGACCTGCCCATATGCAGTCTAGGGGGTGTGTCAAACATATTTTGTTATGTTTGTATAGACTGCATAGGTTTGTGCCTTATAGAGTACAGCCCTTAGGTCATATACCCTTGTACTTATGCCTTCTAATCATTATTCCATTCTGATACTCTCTTCCTGAAGCATTCCTGATGCACCAGCACACGTGGAAAAAAGAAGAAGAGAATAGAAGTTAATTGAGAAAACAAGACATGGTAGAATATGGGAAATGAAAACGAGGATTGAAGAAATGAACGACATATCAGACAGGGGTAAGAAAATGGGAGGAGAGAGGTTGAG